>CM077155.1:9303561-9420527 GCA_039583875.1 Platanthera guangdongensis
TCTCGTCTCAACAAACTTCCCCAAAACTTTTTTAATCTGCTGAAAAATTTATGTTTTCTGCCAGATAATCAACTTAGCTTCTTATTTTTTTGTTTGATAGGATCCTCACCCAAATAGGGGGAGATTGTTTGGAACTCCTTATTACTGATTTGGGCTAAGATTACTATTAGGATTTTTATTTTGAACCAACTTGTATAGACTAGAGTCATATTTTATTTCCAGAGTTGATTCAGAAGAAATTCAAGAGATGCTTAGTTCGACGAACTCTGAACTCAGTTCGACTAACTCAGATCTCAACTCTGAGTTTAGTTCGACAAACTCTGAGCACAGTTCGACAAACTAGAGCACAGATCGATAAAAGTATAAGCTCAGTCCGTGAAAGCTCAGTTCCACGAAAGCCAAGCTCAGTTCGACAAAATCCATGTTGAGTTCGACGAACTGGCAGTTTTTATATACAGAAGGCAGAATATTTTCAAATGCTTGATAACCATAAGTTAAACTACGATATTTAATGCCAAATATTCTATTGAATATAGTCGTTTAAGGCAGCATTAAATATGGATTTATCACAAAGTTTTAAATCTAATTAGTTCCAAGGCAATTACAATTCTCAAGGAATTCTTCAGGCGTTTCAAGAATTGTTTATTTCAAATATTGAATTCTTCCCTGACAGACTATATATATGGAAAATTGTTGCTTCAGTGACATAGATGTACATACAGAGATATACAAAAACATCTATTGAAGAGTAACAGAAAGCAAGAAGGCATACACCCTGAAGAAAAGTCTCCTCCCTTGATCACAAACTCTATTCAAATCAGGGGGAGCTTTTTGCAACATCATCCACTAAGTCTTCTCAGAGATTCTTGACAGAGAAGACAACATTTAACTCTTTTAGTTTATTCTTAAACTGTGTACAGGGTTCTAACTCCTTTAAAAGTTAACACTTTGTTCATAAATCATCTGATCAAAAGACTTAAGTTTGGTTTTGGGTGGTACCTAGTCAAAAGCCAAAGGGTTGTTAGATCTCCCTTAGAAAATAAATCTTCTTGTGACGGGGCACCTGATCAAAAACCTATAGTGAATTTCTAGCAGGGTGGTAGAATAGTAGATATACCCAGATTTATTGGGGAACTACTATAAAATTCTTGTGTCGTCTGTAATTATTTCTTTTTATTTGTGTGTTGTGAATATCATCTATCTTTATATATATATATATATATATATATATATATTATATATATATATATATATATATATATATATATATATATATATATATATTATATCACTAATTTTCAAAACTGCTATAAAAAATAAAATTGAAGTTTTTAAAATACTCTATTCAGCCCCCTCTAGAGTACAGTTATGTTGAAACCGAAAAACGGTCTCCTGTGGAGTTCACCCTTGGGGAAGGGGTGGTCTCGCACTTACTTTACTCCTGCAAGCAAAACAACAAAGAGAACAAGGAAAGACCGACCCAAGGGCTCGGCGGGGAGGACCCACCACACACCCGGAAGATCTAAGAATGCTTCCCCTCCTTAGCCAGAGGCTAAGCTAAGGTACAATCAGAAAGCACTCGAAAACTGGAACAGGGAAGCACAGGAAGCCTGCCTTCTGAGGTACCCCTTGGGTCCTATTTATAGTTTTTAGAATCTAAACTGCCAATAATAAAAGGATCTGACTTGGAGTTACCAAAAAACCCTTGACCGGGTCTGCCAACAGCCAGACTCCGCTGTTTTGAAGTGCTATAGGCGGACTAGTGGGGGCAAAACAGTAAAAAGTACCTCATTCATCTAGGGGAGCTGGGGGGCTTGATTACCTCGGCAGGTTCTGCTCGCCTGCTGTTGCCGAGCTTCGTTGCGAGGACGTGAGCTGGGACGGTGAGATCGCCCATCCTCTGGTTGTCATCAGTTGACCTAATCTTGGACTAGCCCGGCGAATGTCGAGCTCGGGCTCGACGAATGCTGATCTTCGTTCGACGAATGCCGAGCTCGGGCTCGGCTTCTCTACTGCCGAGCTCGCCCACTATCTTCAGCCCGATCTGTCTGGTTCCTGGCGACCTTGCTCGCCGGACACGGGGTTGTACAAGTTAGATCTGTCTCCTTCACTTTCATATGCTTCCTTATAGAATTTGCGACACCGAAAGACCCCGCAAACATATAATTTTGTCAAGATATTTAGCCTCTGCTTGAAATATGGTTAGCATATAAGCTATATAAATATGTGCAATATCTTAATTCCAATCTCAAGTGGAGCAAATTAATTTGAGTCTAGGTATCTGATATTACAGTTAGATCTAGACTGAAAATGGAAGAAAAACAATCGTGTATATGATGATTTAATTAAATCACATCGATATTAATTAAGCGTTGAAATTTACCTTTTGAAATATCTAGTTGTGATTTATAGCAACAGTAAATGGACTTTCACAATCAAACTGTGAATGAATTAAATAGATTCCTCTGTTCTTCACCTTTTAAGACAAAATAAGTGTGGCTAACCTTATGACGATGAAGATGTGATTCACTTTCCCTTCAAGACCAAATGGAAATAAATTTGAATCATCATTGAAGATGGTGGCTGCGAAACACCCAGATTTGAGCTCAAGATCTTCTCCCTTAAGGTTCGGGCTTGAGCGATGAAGTGGCTTCACGTAGGGACCTCAATCTTCTTCTGGATCTCTTCTCAAAAGACTGCATAGAGAAGGGGAAGAACCGCCTAGGGCAGAGCCAGTCGTGATCCTTGATCTGGAAGCTGACGATCTAGGAGGAGGAAAGACGGGAGGAGCGACGGTTTCACAAAAAGGGAAGGAGAGACCGGTTTACTTCAGCCCTTGTTCACCGTGGCTTGGAATAGAATTACAGGGTTTCAAAACAGGGCTCTAATAGGGTAAGCCCTCAAATTCTGGAGTTAATAAAATTAATGGATATAATTAATTCCATTAACCTCCAAAATTAAATGAAAATAAATTCCCCAAATAATTAATTAAATTCACAATTAAGCCAGAATTTGTGTCAAGGGTGGGACCGAGTTCACGACTGAATTTACGAGACGGTCTAGCCAACCAATCACATGCTTCAACCATTCGTGTGACTGAATTAACACACATTCATAGGAGTCTAAATAACCTCAAAATACGCATACGACTTTAACAGGACATCTCAATGAATTGAGTCCGCCTTATGGGAAATTTCCAGCAGACATATCCTTTTGTATGGATAGGTAGCAATTTAGAGGACACTATTTGTTAAAATTTCACAAGATGGTTAAGGTGATAGCATTAACATCAAGAAAAACTTCCAAAGCTATCAATATGACACCTTGATCAAGCGGAAATTGGGAACCAGGTGCAGGAACACTCCAAACCAAGCTCAGTAAATTAGATGCAAGGAAAGTAACAAGAAGGTCATGTATTGACAATCTCCTTTACAACAAGAGATATACATGGCGAGACATGATTTCGCCAAGTACAAACAGGGAAGCAGAGAACAACAAAAAATAGAAGTCGGGTAGACAGAGGCTGAGGCCACCAAGACCGCCGCCCTTGCCAAACTGAACAGCAAAGCCTGCCGAGACCGCCGCCCTTGCCAAACTGAACAGCGAAGTCCGCCGAGACCGCGAGGTCACGCGGACTACATGTTATTCAAGTTGAAGAAGAGATGTACGCAAACTGCAAGCCGTCTGGCCGCTAAGGTCACCTAGCCGCCAGTTAGATCGCGAACAAGTCGCTGCCGAACTGAAGAACAGACCGCCCAGACCGGCGGACAGGTTATTGAACTGGAATTGCTGAGGAGAGAAGACTCGTTGGCTGCAACTGCAACCTGTTGCTAACCGCTGATTGTAAACCTCAAGCTTCGCTGATCCCTGGCCACAGTTAGCACCAAAGTCCTAGCTTCTCAGTGCTAGTCGCACAACCTGCAGACAACAAACCGATTAACCTTCTCAAACCGCACGGACAGAAAATCTGAGGCCGCAACAATTAACCCACGCTCAACTTACTGTCCATTCAGTTAATTATGTTGTCACAGGGGGGTCCTATTTATAAGCATGGAGAGGAGTGTGTTCACTGCCCTAGTGGATAGAAATAACACCCTGCTCGCATCTAGCACCAAGAGTCTGCCCAGTCCGCATGGACAAGGCCGGACATCATCCTATCTGCCTGTTATCAAAAGAGGTCGGACAGGAAGCAAGTCTGCATCGATGCGGAGACAGCACCAGTCTGCACGCTGCAGCGGACAGCATCAGTCTGCACTCCATGCGTACACCGCTCCAGCCCGCAACTACAAGTCCATTACCAATGCACAAACCGCCCGGTCAACCAACGGACACTGCATACTCTGCGATTAACCTAGCCTTGTCACCAAACATGACCAAGTCCAGCAACCAGTTTACTTCTGGAGCAAGCTCCGCGGATACGAACATCAGTCTGCTTAGTCCGCTAGATCTAATCCAGTTCGCCCAACCGCGAACTCCGCAATTACCTCCTAACCGCACCACCAGAGATCAAGGGCACATGCCAATGCCGATCTAGCGAGCACCAAAACCAGTCCGCATATAGAGAACTCCGAGGAATCCAAACTAGTCCGCCCAAGCCGCAGATAATCAACCTATCCGCACGGCTACCTCCAAGGACAAACCAACCAGGCCGCAAATATAGACCGCTCAGGCCGTACCACCAATCCGCCAGACTATCAGCCCAGGTCGCGCGGTCTATCCGATCAACCCCCACTTTCACTTCAATAATTTCAACACTCCCCCTTGAAGTGAGAAGTGGTGACCAAACCAAGCAGTCCTCGTAACTATTTAAATGGCCCCTTCGACAGCGGCATGGTGAAGATGTCTGTGAAGTTGCCCTCACTCCGCACATGCCCAATCATTAGAGACCCCTCCAACACCTTCTCCTGAATGAAGTGGTGCTCAATCTCTATATGATTGGTCCGCACATGACAAACTAGATTGTTAACTAGTTTCAGGGCACTCTTGTTGTCACCGCAAAGCAGAGTTAGACCTTGCACTTCTTCATGAACGTTCTCTAATAGCCTCCTCAGCTAGATGGCTTCCTGAGCTGCCAAGGCCGAAGCCTTATACCCTGCTTCCGTGGTAGAGACAGACACCGAGTCTTGCTTCATACTACACCATGAAATTCCTGTTGATCCGCATGTGAAAACATAACCAGACATCGACGTTCGATCATCTGAGTCTCCCCCATAATCAGTATCAGTGTAACCATGCAGAGAAAAGGTCGTGTCCCTCCTATACAGGAGTCCCATATCAGAAGTTCTCTTCACATACTTCAGAATATTTCGTGGCGCTATCAGATGAGGCTTCATTGGTTCCTTCATATAACGACTAACTCAGTCTATAGCATAAGTAATTTCTGGCCTTGTAATCATCAAGTAAATCAAACTCCCAACTAGAGCTCGGAAGACCAAGGGATAAGGAAGAATCCACCCCTCATCTCGTCGAAGTTTTGGGCCACAATCCAGAGGAGTAGAGCTACTCTTTCCCACCTTCAAGCCGAATCGATGAACGATCCGCTCAGCATAGCCCCTTTGAGAAACGAGTATCCTGCTCTTCTTCCCCTCAACCTCGAGTCCAAGGAAATGATGGAGCTCACCCAAATCCTTCATCTCAAACAGTATAGCTAGCTTGGCCCTGAACCTTGCTACCTCCTCCTCAGAGTTCCCCGTGACGATCATGTCATCCACATACAAAAACACCAAGATATAAATCTCCCCCTGCTTCTTTATGAATAAGATTGAATTTGAATTGGAGGCAAAGTATCCACATAATTGGAGGTATTATGCAATCTTTCCATACCATGCACGTGGAGCCTGCTTCAACCTATAAAGAGCCTTCTGAAGCTTGCAGACGTAGTCTAGATGATCTTCAGATATGTAACCTGGAGGTTGAACCATGAATATGTCTTTGTCTATCTCCACGTAAAGAAAAACATTCTTTAGATCTAGTTACCACATCTTCCATCCTTGGTAAGCAGCCAATGCGATCACCACTCGCACCGAAGTCATTTTGGCAACTGGACTAAACGTCTCTTCATAGTCTTCATCGTACTGTAGGAGAACCCTCAAGCAACCAGACAAGCTTTATATCTTTCGATACTCCCATCAGCCTTCTTCTTCAGTTTGTACACCCACTTACACGTCACAGGAGTAACGCCAACGATCTTAGGGATAAGATCCCAAGTCTCATTTCTTCTGAGGGCTGCCATCTCCTCATCCATAGCGTCATCCCACTCCTTGACTCCAGTGGCATCTTCAAACTTTGAAGGCTCCCGCTCATCCAGGGGGCCTGCGAAGAAACAGGAGATAAAGCTCACCAAGTTTCCATCACTGTATCGAGCTGGTGGTTTAATGGTCCTCTTGGATCTTCGAAGGGCATGACCATTACTGACCACCTCCACCGCGTCTTCTTTAATAGCTCTATTATCGGGCAAACTTGGAGCAATGCTCTCCCTGCTTCCTGAACCAGAAGCCTCTGCCTCGAAGCTTGAAATACCTGGAGCTCCGGGTGACACCGACAGCTCCACTAGAAGATTCTTAGCAACTTCCTCCTGCCCACCATCAGACCTGGTCTCCTGCAACTCAACATAGCTTCCTCTATACAATGTCAATTCATCAAAGATAACATATCTTGATACAACAAACTTCTTCGTCACAGGATCCATACACTTTCATCCCTTCTTTTGCTCGTCATACCCCACAAAGACAAGCTTACTCGCCTTTGCATCAAGCTTGGTCCTCAGAGCATACGGGACATGTACGTAGCAGGTTGATCCAAACACTTGAAGGTGTTCAACATTGGGCTTCTCCTTGAACATCAACTCATGAGGAAACTTCGTGTTGATCGGACTCAAAGGCATCTGATTGATGACATAGGTTGCACAGGCTATTCCTTTCTACCAAAAGGACCACAAAATGCCCTTTACATGAAGCCAGCATTTGCAGGATTCTGTCAAATGACGGATCTTCCTCTTCGCTAATCCATTTTGTTGTAGAGTATGTGCACAAGTAAGCTCGACTATGATGATTTGGACACATACACATGAGACTGTTAGAGGCACCTGTTAGGCGTTGTAAGAGTTTAGTCACTAGGCATATTAAACGGGAGAAGGGAGGACCAATAAAGACTAGCTTGGAATGAAATTATAAGGAAAGACATGATTTACATAGGCATTAATGAGATCAAGACTAAAGATATGTCACAATTACGGCAAAGGTTCCATATAGCAGACCCCGCTATAGTGGGACAAAGGCTTGAGTGTTATTGTTGCATCAATTTTCCCTCACCCCTAAAGTGTGATCACCATTGTTAGGATAAGACGAAGAGGCAGCTTGCAATCCAGTTCAGCTACACTTGATCACAACATCCTTCTACCTCCTAATGATGGCGTTGGAGCCAGTCCCAATAGATCCCCATGAATTAATTGTAAAGCTGATTAAGACTTTACAAAGCTGTGAGTAGGAAATGGTAGCTGTTTTGTTGAGGGCGCAGTCTTCACAAAACTCATGTGCATGTTTTGTAAATATAGGTAAGCCTGTGACAAGAGAATGTTCTTGCATTCCTCTTATAGCATGCCAATATAGGTAAGCCTGTGACTGGGTTGTGTTAGCGCGCAAGCTGGGGTGGTGACTCTATTCACTAGGGCGGTGACCACACTCCTCACCTCACCTATAAATTGACCTCCCCCCCCCCCCCCGGGCACATCTACAGTAACTGAGTGAACAGTAAGTGAGGGCTTGGTTAATTGTTGCAGTCTGTTGTTTGTTGTCTGCGCGGGTTGAGCAGAGATAACTGTTTGTTGTTTGCAGGTTGCGCGACTAACACTGAGTAGCCAGGTGTTTGGCTTTGACTTCGGTCAGCATCAGTGAAGTTTGCGGTTATAATCGGCGGTCTCAGCAAGTCGCTTCTGCGGCTTGACAGTTTTCTCTGCTTTAGCTTTCCAAGTTCAATAACCTGTCCGCCGAACTCGGCGGTCTAGGCGGTCTGTTCTTCAGTTCAGCAGCAGCTTGTAGCAGTCAGCGAATAACGGTGTGTCCGCGCGACCTAGCGGTCTCGGCGGACTCCGTGTTCTATTCGTCTTCTATCAGCAGCAGTAGTTCGAGCAGCCTCGATGACTTTGGCGGACTGGGCGATCTCGGAGGTCTCCAGTGTTTTCCGCTCGAATTGTTTTACTTGTATTTTTCCTGTTCCTTTGTACTGGCAAAATCATGTCTCGCCATGTATTCCTCGCCTTGTACAGAAGAAAGAATATATGATCTGCTTGCCCCTATGATTGCATTTGGTTGTTGATCTTGCTTTCCTGGTTTCCGCACGATCAAGGTGTGATCTTGATAGTTCTGAGGATATTAATTTGGCATTAGGCTATCTCGTTGACCACTTTGAGAAAATTCAACATGGTATCATAGCCAGGTTCAGTTGCTTGAGCGGTGATCAACTTGTGTTGTTGCTCTGTTGTTGCTCTGTGCTTCTAGAATCTTAACCAAAGTTGTTGCAATGGAAGGGAACAATGCAAGAGGTCTGGGTATTGAACTCTTGACCACGACTAACTTTAAAAAGTGAAAGTCGTGCATGAAGAGTTTTCTTCTTGGCGGGGAGCTATGGGAGATCGTCGGTGGTGACGACAGGCAGGAGGTTACTGCTGCTTTTGGGACTGCTGAGCAGGTGAGGGTCTGGAGGAAAACTAACGCAAAGGCGAAGTTTACTCTCAAAAGGGTTGTTTCATCAGAGTTGTTTGATCACATCATTGGATGTGAGTCGGCTGCTGATATTTGGACAACTATTGATGGGTTGTTCAACAGGAAGAATGTGGCAAGGCTACAGTTCTTGGAGAATGAGTTTGCTAGGACAACTCAAGGAGACCTGACCATCCCGAAGTTCTTTCTGAAGATGAAGAGCATGTATGCTGAGATATTAGCACTTGATCCTGATGAGACTATCTCTGAGGCCAAGTTGAAAAGACACACAATACGCGGCTTGCGGAAGGAGTATGTTGCCTTTATAACTTCTGTTCAAGGCTAGGCTACTCAGCCATCTTTGCTGGAGCTTGAGAACCTGCTTGCTTCGCAGGAAAGTTTGGCAAGACATATGACAGGAGTGACTATCTCTGAAAGAGGTAGTGAAGCATTGTTCACGGGCAAGAAGAAGAAGAGATGGGAAGGGAAGAAGAAGAATACTGCTGCTGAAAATGAGCCTTCAACTTCTTATCAACCAGAGAGGAGCATTGCTCCTAAGAAGGATTGGAAGAAGAACTTGAAGTGCTACAAGTGTCATCAGCGGGGACACTTCAATCGTGACTGCAAGGTCAAACTGTAGTCTGGGCATGCTGCATGCAAGGAGGAAGCTTGCTTGAGTACTAAAGAAGCTGGATGGGGTGGAGCTTTCATGATGGGCACTTGTGTTCGTGCTTTGTCCGCTGCTGACTTCAACGACGAGTGGATCATGGACTCCGGGTATGACCATCACCTCACCGAAGACAAGTCGAAGTTCTCTTCACTGCAAGCCTACTCAGGTAACGAAGCTATCATAATTGCTGATAATATTGTTTATGTAGTAGAGAAGGAGGGGGTCGTGTCCTTGGGTATTGATAAGGGGCCACTCATATTAAGGAGTGTGTATCATGTGTCGGGCATGAAGAAGAACCTCTTCTCTGTGATCAATGCGGTAGACGCAGGCTATCACGTTCTATTTGGGCCTACAGAAGTGAAGTTTCTTCACAATGTATCAGTGGTAAAGGCTGATGTTGCTCATGTTGGGAGGAGATTTAAGAACTTGTTTATTTTTGCAACAAACTCTTATATTGATCGGATGAGAGCAAACGATAGCGCTGCTATATGACATGAGAGGCTGGGGCATGTAGGAATGGATAAATTGAAAGTTATAATAAACAGGAGCCTTGTGAGAGGCTTGCCTAAGCTGTCTTCCTTTGGTGTGACGGTCACGTTTGTGCGAGATGTCAGTATGGTAAGGCTCATCGCCTTCTGTTTGATAAGTCACAAACGAGGAGCAAGAGACCATTGGAGTGTATCCATGGTGACTTGATGGAACCAACCGTCACTGCTAGCCTTGGTGGGAGCAGATGCATGCTTGTGTTGATTGATCACTACTCAAGATATACTTGAGTTTATTTCTTGAAGGAGAAGTCAGAAGTTTTCCAGGTGTTTGTGGAGTTCAAGGAGCTTGTGGAAGGCCGGCTTGGCTTGTGGATCAAGAAGCTTAGAACATACAACGGTGGTGAGTTTGTCTCCTCCTAGTTTTCTAATTTCTGCAGGAAGCACGAGATCCAAAGAGAGCTTACTTGTGCTCATACTCCACAACAAAATGGAGTAGCGGAGCGGAAGATCCATCATCTGACGAAAACCTGCAAGTGTTGACTTCATGCGAAAGACATTCCCAGGTCCTTCTGTGCGGAGGTGATGTCTTGTGCTTCTTACGTCATCAATCGGATATCGCTCAGTCCGATCAACATGAAGTCTTCTTTTGAGATGTTGTTGAAGGAGAAGCCAAGCGTGGAACACCTTCGGGTGTTTGGATCAACTTGCTATGTGCATGTCCCGGATGCTTCAAGTACAAAGCTTGATACAATGACAAGGAAGCTTATCTTTGTTGGCTATGATGAGCGGAAGAAGTGATGGAAATGCATGTATCCTGCGACGAAGAAGTTTGTTGTTTCAAGAGACGTGGTTTTTGATGAACTGACATCGTATGGAGGAGGCTCGGTTGAGCTACCCGAGAGCAAGGTTGATGAAGAGCAGAAGGTGGCTGCTGAAGTTCTAGAAGAGGAACTTGCTATTTCACCAACAGCTCCTGTTGCTTCAAGCTCTGGTGTTGGGGCTTCTGGCTCAGGAAGCAGGGGGAGCATTGCTCAAAGCTTGCCCGAAGTTGGAGTTGAGCCTGAAGAAGCAACGAAGGTGGTGAGCAAGGAGCAGACCCTTCAGAGATCAAAGAGGGTTGTTAAGCCACCAGCTCGGTACTGTGATGAGAATGCAGTGAGTTTTGTCTCCTGCTTCTTTGTAGGTCTTCTGGATGAGCGAGATCCTACAAACTTCAATGAGCCCACTGGAGTCAAGGAATGGGAAGATGCCATGAAGGAGGAGATCTCTGCTCTCAAGAAGAATGAAACATGGGACCTTGTACCCAAGATTGATGGCATTACTCCAGTGACTTGCAAGTGGGTGTATAAGTTGAAGAAGAAGGCTGATGGGAGCATTGATAGATACAAGACTTGCCTTGTTGCTCAAGGAATCTCACAACAGTATGGAGAATACTATGAGGAGACATTTTGTCCAGTTGCAAAGATGACTTCGGTTCGGGTGGTGATCGCCTTGGCTGCTTGCAAGGGATAGAGAATGTGGTAGCTTGATGTGAAGAACGCTTTTCTTTATGGAGAAATTGATAAGGACATCTTCATGGATCAACCACTTGTTTTTGTTTCTGAAGTTCATTTACACTATGTCTGCAAACTCAGGAAGACTCTCTACGGGTGGAAGCAAGTTCCTAGAACTTGGTATGAGAAGATAGCAGAGTATCTTCAATTCTGCGGTTATCTTGCTTCCAACTCGGATTCCAGCTTGTTCATCAAGAAGAAGGGGGAGCTGCAAGTCTTGGTCCTGCTGTATGTTGATGATATGATCATCACAGGGAATTCAGAGGACGAGGTACCTAGGATCAGGGCTGAGCTAGCTATTCGCTTTGAGATTAAAGACTTGGGAGAGCTTCATTACTTTCTTGGTCTTGAAGTGGAGAGGAAGAAGAGAGGGATACTCATTTGCCAAAAAGGATATGCGGATCGCATTGTCAATTGATTCGGTATGGGCATCTACTCCTCTAGATCTTGGTCTGAAGCTTCGAAGAGATGAAGGAAGGATTCTTCGTGATCCCTTGGTATTCAGAGCTCTAGTGGGGAGCTTGATCTACTTAACGATTACAAGGCCAAACATTTCTTACGTTGTTGGCCGAGTAAGTTGGTTTATGGCTGAACAAAGAAAGTCTCATTTGGTAGCGGCAAAGAACATCTTGAAAGTATGTCAAGGCAACTTCTGATATGGGACTCCTCTATAGAAGGGACACGGTGTTTTCTTTGCTTGGATACACGGATGATGATTATGGTGGTGACTCGGATGATCAAAGATCAACTTCGGGTTATGTGTTTACTTGTGGATCAGCTTGCATCTCGTGGTGTAGCAAGAAGCGGGACTCAGTGTCATTGTCTACTATGGAAGCTGAGTACAAGGCTTTGGCCTTGGCTGCTTAGGAAGCCATCTGGTTGAGGAGGCTTATAAATGATGTTCATGATGAAGTGCATGGTCCTACTTTACTCCGAGGTGACAATGAGAGTGCTCTCAAACTGGTGAACAATCCAGTGTGTCACGCAAGGACCAAGAATATTGAGATCGAGCACCACTTCATAAGGGAGAAGGTGTTGGAGGGAACTCTTGTGGTCGGTCATGTTCAGAGTGAAGACAACCTTGCTGACATTACCCCCCCCCCCCCTAAATGGGATTAATCTCTAATGCCTAAATCTGATGATCTGCCTAATAAAGATAAGGAAGAAGTAGATAAAATAGTTAAACTAATTGATGAATTATATGAATAGTCAGAGGTGCAGTCTGGTGATAATACAGATTCTAATGATTCAAAAGATTTTATTTCTAAGAAAAGGAACAGCAGGAAAAAGGCTCAAGCCAAGGTTTCTCCTCAACCTTCTTCTACTACAGATATCCATTACTACATTTTGCATGGGATAACTCTTACTCCAGATCATCCTAATTGGATGAGGTACTCTAAGAATGAGCAGAAACAAAGGAAGAAAATGAAAAAGTTTCATTCACATTCAGAGTCTTGGAGAAGTCCTCCTCCTCCAGTAGTAGGATCTGCAGGTATTTCATCTTCTTCTCAGAGGCCTATCCGTCACTATTCTATAACAACTTAGCACCGGAAAAACTGACCTACAAGGCAAGACAGGCCTACTTGGTCTGAGAATTATGGCAGACAGAGCAGTCAGTAATACTTTAGCCAAGACAGGCCAGCATCTCCAGTAATTGAACCAGAGTTAGATCATGTATACAGAATGGCTAGGTTCAAGGAACAAGTTGCACTTTCTTAGATAAGGAAGGCAAGAACTGAAGGTAAGGATACCTCTCAGTTTACTACTATGTCTTCATATAGGCAACAGGAATTGGACAGATATTAGAAGAAAAACATGTTTAATGTTGATGAATATATGAGCTTGCATCCAGAAGCTGTTGTTCCTATAGTCTCCTCCCAGAAGATTATTGGTTCTCAAGATCTAAAGATAAGCAAAAGGGAGTCTGATGATCCAACAAGACAACTGATCTTCAACAAGTCTTTTTCAGATCCTTCATCTGATACACCTCGGAAGGATTCCTAATTTTAATTATGTTTTTGAACATTATTGTTATAACTTCCCCAAAACTTTTTATATCTACTGAAAATTTATGTTTCTGCCAGATAATCATCTATGCTTCTTGTTTTTCTTATTTGAAAGTTGTAAGACCCCTCCTCCCGATCCCAAAACACGGCACGAAGAGGGAGTCTTATGCCGTAACAGCGCCTTGCGGTAGCATAGCACACGGGCTAACCTGTACCACAAGACGCCTATCCCGCCGGCTACAACAATATCAATAAATCATGACAACCCAACCAAATAAATAAGCAAGAGAAAGTCAAAATCCACACTAAGTTATAAAGTCCAAAACATCAATAATGAGAAGCTAAAACATGCTTCTACAAAATATCAGAGTACAGCTAACATTGCCCAAACGGGCTACATCAGAGTAATAAAATACTACATCAGTAACAGACGGTATCGACGCACCGTCCACATCAGGCCCTGCCGTCCTGCCTGGCTGTCCTGCTGCGCAGTCTGCGCTGCTCTACCTGCGGCGTGACCTCCTAAAAGGAAGACGTAGCAACCGTTAGTCGAAACGACTAAGTGGTTTCACATCCGCTCCCCCGGCGACTCCTCGCACCGGGCGGAGAAAGAGAAACAGGGTACAATATATATAAGTGTAAAAAAATGGACAAAAAAGGAGGTACAAACAGGTGGCAGTAGAGTAAGAGAAACAGTATCACTATCAGCATTATATTAGAGCTACAAGTAAACTAGCAAGTATAAGTAACAGCGGGAAAGTAACTTAACTTATAAGAATGCCCATACAAACTTATAAGTTAAGGATCGGGTTACATAAAAGTAACTCATCGTATAAGAATGCCCATACAAACTTATACGATGAGGATCTTGTTGTGCAATGATATGAAATGCTATGAATGCTATGCAATGACTCACCCATGCACACCCATGCAACTGCTATGTCGACACAGACTATAGTTCCCACTTTTCGAGCAGGTAGCTAACCTCTCAGGCATCAGCCGCCGTGGCCAGGCGGTGACAGTAGAACGGGCACTTCTACTACTAGGCGGGTATCACACTACTTCACCTAGGCCTCCGTACGCCTCAACGCTAAGAACACAACAGCGGAGCCCATGCGTACTATGGCCCAGCGGGGTCTTGGGTAGATGTGCACCAAGACACAGCCCGAACTGGCCTTGCGTGACCCGGAAGGGGCCTCGGAAGAAAGCACGAGGACACAGCCCAACCGTCCACATGGTCGGAGGGGCCTCGGGACGTGAACACCGAGGACACAGCCCAAACCGACCAAGTCTAACTGCCAACTCCCGTCGGTGTGACGACTGGCGAGCCCGTAGACCTGCCACACTATCCTTAACCCGGGATTACGACACCGCGTGTCGACTCACACCACATGCAAATACCACATCAACATATCATGGAAGGGGCCTCGGAGGTAAACACGAGGACACAGCCCAACCATCCATCCACACCTTATCTCAACACAACAAACAAGTGACGGTCAACACCACACTTACAAACTTACACAATACTACCCGTAGGGAGACGACTCTCTAAGTATTGGACTACCAAATTCATCCACTAATCAAAATTCACATGGCCATGAATTATCCTCTATATGTCAAATCAGTGATTTCAACATAAAATATCAAGATGCATATGTATAAAAATCTACTAACTTCTAACAAGTCAACTTGTTCAAGTATACTATCTTACAATTCTATCACATGGAATCCGATTAATAATCTTCATCATTTAAGCAACTGAAATAATTATTCATAAGAGTTTATCCAAGCCTCAGGGTTACCTGTAATATTAGTTTCTCCGAATCCAAATTCAAATATTATAACCCAGATTTTTAAGGCAGGAATAGTCTGGACAGCAACTTCAACCGGAGATTCCCGAGGCAACAGGAATCCGGTGAAGTCGTGTAAACCCCTCGATGGAAAGGTATTTCTATGGACTACATCTTTCATATTCAGAGCTCAACCCAGATCTGACATTATCCTATTTGAAATCGGACCTGAAGTCCGCTGCGTACAGAACACAGTTTCTGCATACAAGATTTATAGAACCCCTTTTTCTTTTAGACTTTCCCGTGGCTACAGACTTCTCCAGAAGTCGTGCAACCACTCGTTGGAAAGGTATTTTCAAGGGCTTCAACTTTCGTGTTAAGCCGAAAGCCCAGATCTGGCCATAGCATACATAAAAATGGCCACGAAGTTCGCTGCGCGCAGAATACAGATTCTGCGCATCTTAAGGCGGAATGAACGGCATCGGTTCATCTTCCTCCTCAAGGCGATTCTTCCCAAATCATTCCAGAAAACCTCCTCCCTTATTCACCCTCAAGAGGCCAAAACCCTTCACGAAACCAACACTTTCCATCCATTGAAGAAGGGCGTGGTTGAAGAGATCTAAAACCTAAGACACAAGTCTTAGCATGACCTTTCCTAGAAAACTCCTCCTCACCATCATGACTCTCTTGAGTCGATGTCTCTCCTAGGAAAATAACTATAGATCTAGCACCAAGGGAGAGGGTAGGAAACTCACATTGGCTCCAGCGGTACCACCATTTCTAGCCATGGATCTCGTAGTTCTCCTTGGCGGCATCTTCTCTTTCACGGCGATGGCGGATCTCCTTTGGTAAAACTTGCTTCTGCAGTTTTCCCTCTCATAGGAGTTCTCACAGGAATTAGGGGATGAAAAGAGCATGAAAACGGCTAGGGTTTTATGTCCCCTATATATATAAAATGTGACACGGGTAGGGACACGGCCGTGTCCTTACCCGTGTCCTGCCTGGCGAAGCGGCAACGACAGTTTCCAAGTCGGTTCAATACTTGACACGGGTTGGGACACGCCCGTGTCCCGACCCGTGTCCACATGACACGGCCGTGTGCATGGCCGTGTCCTTGGCCGTGTACTTCTCGGGTTGCCTCTCGACACTTCTCGTCGAGCTCAACTCGACGCACACGGGTAGGGACACGGCCGTGTCTCTACCCGTGTCACTTGGTGTCGACACAGCTCGACGATCTCGACACGGGTCGTCGAGCTCAACTCGACGCATACGGGTAGGCACACGGCCGTGTCCCTACCCGTGTCCCTTGGTGTCGACATAGCTCGACGATCTCGACACGGCTCGTCGAGCTCAACTCGACGCACACGGGTAGGCACACGGCCGTGTCCCTACCCGTGTCCCTTGGTGTCGACACAGCTCGACGATCTCGACACGGCTCGTCGAGCTCAACTCGACGCACACGGGTAGGCACACGGCCGTGTCCCTACCCGTGTCACTGGTGTCGACACAGCTCGACGATCTCGACACGGCTCGTCGAGCTCAACTCGACGCACACGGGTAGGCACACGGTCGTGTCCCTACCCGTGTCACCTCCTTTATACACTGATTCTCCACTTCTCCACAAGTGCAGTCCAATTCCCTGCACTCTCAGGACTCAAGTCAACCCTCCTGACTCAAAACACACACACTAGGGGCCTAGAGCGATTCGGGACGTTACAAATCCTATAAACAAAATAAAAGATTTCGTCCCCGAAATCAGGCTTAGGCTATGGGGAGAAGAGCATAACAGGAAATTTAACATATGCTTTTAAATAAGATTACCTTGAGCAAACAACTCCGGGTAGCGTTGCTGCATTAAATCCATTGGCTCCCACGTGTACTCTTCTTTCCCATGATTCGACCATAGTACCTTCACCAAGGGTACACTTTTGCGGCGCAAAGTCCTTGTCTCGCTGTCAACAATCCGCACCGGCTCTAGTCGCACAGACCTATCTGATGCCACTGCACCATCAGTAGTGGGAATATACTGGTCGGGCCGCAATAGTGCTTTTCGAAGCGACGACACATGGAACACGTCATGGAGATTTTCTAGTTCTGGTGGTAACTCCAACCGATAGGCCAACGGGCCAATTCTTTCCAATATAGTATAAGGCCCAACATACCTTGGGCTGAGCTTTTTCACTCCCCGCACCCGTGACACTCCATGCATCGGCCGAATCTTAAGGAACACTTTTTCGCCCACCTGGAACTCCACCATCCGGTGCTTTTTGTTGTAATATTTCGCCTGTCGACTTTGAGCCTCCAACATGCGATCCCGTATCAATCTGACCGCCGCATCAGTATCATCTATGTATTCGTTTCCCAATGCCTTCGGATCTTCATCTTGCACCCAAGACAAGGGAGTCCTGCACCTTCTTCCGTAAAGGGCTTCATGGGGCGCCATGCCGATGCTCGCCTGATGGCTATTATTATAGGAGAATTCCACCAGGGGCAAGAGCCTTTCCCATGGCTCTCCTCTGTCCAGCACGCATAACCTCAATAAATCTTCCAGTGTCCTGATGGTCCTTTCAGACTGCCCGTCAGTCTGTGGATGAAATGCGGTACTAAAGGTTAGGCGTGAGCCCAAATACGCCTGTACTGTCTTCCACTCATTGGATGTAAACCGACCATCCCTATCCGAAACAATTGTCTTGGGCACGCCATGATACCGTACAAATTGCTCCACAAAAAGGCGTACCAAAACACCCACGTGTGCTTCCTTCTTCATTGGAATGAACCGGGCCACCTTTGTTAGTCGATCCACAATAACCCACACCGAATCATTCCCGGAGCGGGAACGAGGTAACCCATGAACAAAGTCCATGGAGATATCCTCGAACTTCCATTCGGGGATGGGCAGCGACTGCAACAAACCACCGGGACTCCTGCATTCAGCCTTCACTCTTTGGCAAGCTTCGCAATGTGTAACATAGTAGCGAACATCCTTCTTCATTCCCGGCCAACACATGGTCTTCCGCAATCCGGCGTACATCTTAGCAATACCAGGGTGCACTGAATATTGAGAGGAATGTGCCTCTCTCAAGATATCCTCCCGAATTTTGCCGCCCTTGGGAATATAAAGTCGGCCACGAAAATAAACGAGGCCGTCTTTGAGTGTGTACTCATCGGTGGTCCTATCTTCAATTGCCTTGATTGCCGGGGCCAAGGACGCATCCATTCCTTGCTCCACCCGAATCCGGTCTCGGATATCACAAACTATGCTCATGTTGGCCAAATACTCCGCATACTCTGCCGAAGGATCCTTGAATACTAGAGTAATTTCCATCTCCTCGATCATCCGAGCCAACTCCATACTCATCAGCCGAGACTCTGGGCTAGAGCCTGGCACTTTTCTACTCAAGGCATCGGCTACCGAGTTCGCTTTCCCGGGGTGGTAGTTCATGGTGAACTCGTAGTCGCATAAAAATTCCAACCACCGCCGTTGTCTCAGGTTCAACTCCTTCTGAGTGTGAACATACTTCAAGTTTTTGTGATCGGAAAAGATCTCGCAGTGCACGCCATATAAATAATGCCTCCAGACTTTCAAAGCGAACACCACTGCTCCCAACTCCAAATCATGAACCGGGTAATTGATTTCATGTTTCTTTAACTGCCTTGAAGCATAAGCGATCACATGCCCGTGCTGCATCAGCACCGCTCCCATCCCTTGATATGATGCGTCCGTGTAAACTTGGAATCCTTCCTTCCCAGACGGAAGTGCAAGGATGGGGGCGGAGGTAAGCCTATCTTTCAATTCTTGAAATGCCTCTTCACATTGAGGTGTCCACTCAAATGGCACACCCTTCTTCGTCAAGGAGGTAAGAGGAAGGGCAATCTTGGAAAAACCTTTCACGAACTTGCGGTAGTAGCCAGCAAGTCCAAGAAAGCTTCGTACATCAGCCGCCGACTTCAAGGGCGACCACTCCTTCACGGCCCGCACCTTTGCTGGATCCACTGCTAACCCTGCTCCACTGATCACATGCCCCAAGAAGGCAACCTCCTTAAGCCAGAATTCACACTTGCTAAACTTGGCATACAAGGCATGCTCCTTCAATTTCTTCAAAACCAAGGTCAGGTGCTCGACATGCTCCTCCTCCGTCTTTGAGTAGACCAAGATGTCGTCGATGAAAACAATGACGAAGATGTCCAAATACGGTTCAAACACCTTGTTCATCAAACTCATGAAGGCCGAAGGGGCATTTGTGAGCCCAAACGGCATTACTGTGAACTCATACAAACCATATCTCGAACTGAATGCTGTTTTCTGAATGTCCCCCACATGTATCCTCAACTGATAGTACCCGGAGCGCAAATCCAATTTAGAAAACCAATGTGCTCCCACTAGTTGATCGAACAACTCATCGATCCGCGGTAGTGGATAAGTGTTCCACACCGTCAACCGATTGAGTTCCCGATAATCTATGCACAATCGCAGTGTTCCATCCTTCTTCTTCACGAACAGCACAGGGGCTCCCCATGGTGATGAACTGGGGCGAACGAACCCTGAATCCACCAGTTCTTGCAATTGAACTCTAAACTCCACGAGTTCTTTCGGAGCCATTCTGTATGGAGCCTTGGATACAGGCTTGGCACCTGGTACTAGATTGATCTGGAAGTCAACCTCTCTATGCGGAGGTAATCCTGGTAGCTTCTCAGGAAATACCTCAGGAAAATCCCGCACTACCCGTACATCCTTTAATTCCAACGCTGCTTCCTTCAACTCGAACCAGATCATGAAGACCTCATCCCCTTCATATGAGCCTTTACAGCCTGAATAGAAGATAATATCATACGTGGCGCGAAGCCAATACCTTGGAATATGACGTCAGAGTCTCCATGCCTCAAATAGATCCGTTTCGCCGCGCAGTCGATCCTCGCGAAGTGCCAGTCCAGCCATGCCATTCCCAAAATGATGTCAAACTCCGGCATTCTCAGGACCGTGGCCGGCGTATCAAAGGCCTTCCCATCAATAAATAACTCCAACTCGCACTTGGCGGTTGCGATCATCTCTGAGCCGTCCGGAAGGCGTACACGTCGGGCTATGCCAGTGAAGTACTGTACATCCCCCATGTCTTTTATGAAATCCTCGGACACAAAGGAGTGTGAGGCGCCGGTATCGAACAGCGCATAGGCCGTCTTCCCGCCAATAATCACGGTGCCTAAGTACCAACAACCAAAACTTATTGCTAGTGGCTAGTAAGTTCTAATCAATTCAAGTTAGACCATGCAAATATGTAAATTAATTAAATCATACCTGCAATCACATCTTGTGGGTTCCGTTCCTGCTCCATGTCAAGCGCGTACACCTGATCCCGGACCGGTCCGGGGTTTCCTCTTGGCGGTCCTCGTCCTCGACCGTGCATATATCCCCGCCCTCGTGGAGCTGCTGGAGGGAGAGCAGGAGGGAGAGCAGGAGGGAGGGCAGGAGGGGCGTTCCCATATAGCTGCGGGCAAAAACGCCGGATGTGGCCCGGCTGGTTGCATTCGAAGCACACCAGACCACGACGCCCTTCAGGTTGTTGAAATCGCTGATGCTGTGGGGGTGGAGGCAACGCAGGCGGCTGCGGAACTGGATGCTCCACCCTATAGTTTCGGTGGACACGCCCGCCACCTCTTTGATAACCTCTTCCTCCTCTGAAGTCCCGTCTCCTTCTATTACTTGGGCCGGCTTCCATCACGTCCTCCGCAGGCCTCTTACTACAACCCAGGTGGTCCGCCTCCAATCTTTTCGCCATATCAATGATCTCTGCCAAGCTACCATCCGCTATAAACAAAAGGGACTGCCTTAGGGGATCTCGCAACCCTTTATAGAAGCGCTTGGCATAACCTCTGTCATCCAACTCATAAGAGTCTGCGAACCTTGCGAGATGCTGGAATTCCCGCTGGTATTCTGTAACCGACTTTGATCCCTGCTTTAGTAGAAGGAACCTCTGCTCAAGCTCATCTCGGGCCGATGTAGGGATAAAGTGCTCCAAGAAAACACCCGAGAATTCACTCCAACTTATCTCTGTGTAGATCCGGCCTTGGAAGGTAGAGCCCATGAGGGACTTCCACCACCTCTTCGCATGTAAGTCCAAGACGGACACTGCCAATGTCACTGCCATGTTGGCCGGGCAACGGATACCAGCCAGCAACTCTTCTATCGTGTCTAGCCATTCCTCTGTACGTACGGCTGACTCCGTCCCAAGGTAGACGGGAGGGGAGAGAGCCGGAAGGTGCTCAGCCAGTTGGAGCTCGGGGCTTGTTGTTGCACCGGAGCCTGCTGTGCCTTAAAAGCATCAAGAATGGCGGTAAGCGTTTGCCCCAACTCAGACTGTTGGAACTGAGTGGGTATGGGAGGGGTAGGAGTACCCCCCCATCGGCTCAACATGCAGTGGAACCTACACATACACGACAAATTTGTGGTCAGGTTGGCTAAACTTAAGGTCAAAGTTGGACAAACTTAATGTGAATTACATATGGTCACACCACTGCTTCCGCTAAGTCAGTTTGTCCCCAAACTGACTAACCAAACGGGGGTGGCACCATTGTTGAATGACTTCTTAGTTGAGGATCGTGGCAAACTGATACCATTTGTAAGACCCCTCCTCCCCGATCCCAAAACACGGCACGAAGAGGGAGTCTTATGCCCGGAACAGCCGCCTTGCGGTAGCATTAGCACACGGGCTAACCTGTACCACAAGACGCCTATCCCGCCGGCTACAACAATATCAATAAATCATGTCAACCCAACCAAATAAATAAGCAAGAGAAGTCAAAATCCACACTAAGTATATAAAGTCCAAAACATCAATAATGAGAAGCTAAAACATGCTTCTACAAAATATCAGAGTACAGCTAAACATTGCCCAAACGGGCTACATCAGAGTAATAAAAATACTAACATCAGTAACAGACGGTATCGACGGCACCGTCACATCAGGCCCTGCCGTCCTGGCCTGGCTGTCCTGCTGCGCAGTCTGCGGCTGCTCTACCTGCGGCGTGACCTCCTAAAAAGGAAGACGTAGCAACCGTTAGTCGAAACGACTAAGTGGTTTCACATCCGCTCCCCCGGCGACTCCTCGGCACCGGGCGGAGAAAGAGAAACAAGGGTACAATATTTATAAGTGTATGACAGGTACAAACAGGTGGCAGTAGAGTAAGAGAAACAGTATCACTATCAGCATTTATATAAGAGCTACAAGTAAACTAGCAAGTATAAGTAAGAGCAGGAAAGTAACTTAACTTATAAGAATGCTCATACAAACTTATAAGTTAAGGATCGGGTTACATAAAAGTAACTCATCGTATAAGAATGCCCATACAAACTTATACGATGAGGATCTTGTTGTGCAATGATATGAAATGCTATGAATGCTATGCAATGACTCACCCATGCACACCCATGCAACTGCTATGTCGACACAGACTATAGTTCCCACTTTTCGAGCAGGTAGCTAACCTCTCAGGCATCAGCCGCCGTGGCCAGGCGGTGACAGTAGAACGGGCACTTCTACTACTAGGCGGGTATCACACTACTTCACCTAGGCCTCCGTACGCCTCAACGCTAAGAACACAACAGCGGAGCCCATGCGTACTATGGCCCAGCGGGGTCTTGGGTAGATGTGCACCAAGAACACAGCCCGAACTGGCCTTGCGTGACCCGGAAGGGGCCTCGGAAGAAAGCACGAGGACACAGCCCAACCGTCACATGGTCGGAGGGGCCTCGGGACGTGAACACCGAGGACACAGCCCAAACCGACCAAGTCTAACTGCCAACTCCCGTCGGTGTGACGACTGGCGAGCCCGTAGACCTGCCACACTATCCTTAACCCGGGATTACGACACCGCGTGTCGACTCACACCACATGCAAATACCACATCAACATATCATGGAAGGGGCCTCGGAGGTAAACACGAGGACACAGCCCAACCATCCATCCACACCTTATCTCAACACAACAAAACAAGTGACGGTCAACACCACACTTACAAACTTACACAATACTACACGTAGGGAGACGACTCTCTAAGTATTGGACTACCAAATTCAATCCACTAATCAACATTCACATGGTCATGAGTTATCC
Organism: Platanthera guangdongensis; assembly: GCA_039583875.1. Classification (NCBI taxonomy): domain Eukaryota; kingdom Viridiplantae; phylum Streptophyta; class Magnoliopsida; order Asparagales; family Orchidaceae; genus Platanthera; species Platanthera guangdongensis. Next base: position 9,326,876 of record CM077155.1, read on the forward strand.
TTCTATATGTCATATCAGGTGATTTCAACATAAAATATCAAGATGCATATGTATAAAAATCTACTAACTTCTAACAAGTCAACTTGTTCAAGTATACTATCTTACAATTCTATCACATGGAATCCGATTAATAATCTTCATCATTTAAGCAACTGAAATAATTATTCATAAGAGTTTATCCAAGCCTCAGGGTTACCTGTAATATTAGTTTCTCCGAATCCAAATTCAAATATTATAACCCAGATTTTTAAGTGCAGGAATAGTCTGGACAGCAACTTCAACCGGAGATTCCCGAGGCTACAGGAATCCGGTGAAGTCGTGTAACCCCTCGATGGAAAGGTATTTCCATGGACTACATCTTTCATATTCAGAGCTCAACCCAGATCTGACATTATCCTATTTGAAATCGGACCTGAAGTCCGCTGCGTACAGAACACAGTTTCTGCATACAAGATTTATAGAACCCCTTTTTCGTTTAGACTTTCCCGTGGCTACAGACTTCTCCAGAAGTCGTGCAACCACTCGTTGGAAAGGTATTTTCAAGGGCTTCAACTTTCGTGTTAAGCCGAAAGCCCAGATCTAGCCATAGCATACATAAAAATGGCCACGAAGTTCGCTGCGCGCAGAATACAGATTCTGCGCGCATCTTAAGGCGGAATGAACGGCATCGGTTCATCTTCCTCCTCAAGGCGATTCTTCCCAAATCATTCCAGAAAACCTCCTCCCTTATTCACCCTCAAGAGGCCAAAACCCTTCACGAAACCAACACTTTCCATCCATTGAAGAAGGGCGTGGTTGAAGAGATCTAAAACCTAAGACACAAGTCTTAGCATGACCTTTCCTAGAAAACTCCTCCTCACCATCAAGACTCTCTTGAGTCGATGTCTCTCCTAGGAAAATAACTATAGATCTAGCACCAAGGGAGAGGGTAGGAAACTCACATTGGCTCCAGCGGTACCACCATTTCTAGCCATGGATCTCGTAGTTCTCCTTGGCGGCATCTTCTCTTTCACGGCGATGGCGGATCTCCTTTGGTAAAACTTGCTTCTGCAGTTTTCCTCTCACAGGAGTTCTCACAGGAATTAGGGGATGAAAAGAGCATGAAAACGGCTAGGGTTTTCTGTCCCCTATATATATAAAATGTGACACGGGTAGGGACACGGCCGTGTCCTTACCCGTGTCCTGCCTGGCGAAGCGGCAACGACAGTTTCCAAGTCGGTTCAATACTTGACACGGGTTGGGACACGCCCGTGTCCCGACCCGTGTCCACATGACACGGCCGTGTGCATGGCCGTGTCCTTGGCCGTGTACTTCTCGGGTTGCCTCTCGACACTTCTCGTCGAGCTCAACTCGACGCACACGGGTAGGGACACGGCCGTGTCTCTACCCGTGTCACTTGGTGTCGACACAGCTCGACGATCTCGACACGGGTCGTCGAGCTCAACTCGACGCACACGGGTAGGCACACGGCCGTGTCCCTACCCGTGTCCCTTGGTGTCGACATAGCTCGACGATCTCGACACGGCTCGTCGAGCTCAACTCGACGCACACGGGTAGGCACACGGCCGTGTCCCTACCCGTGTCCCTTGGTGTCGACACAGCTCGACGATCTCGACACGGCTCGTCGAGCTCAACTCGACGCACACGGGTAGGCACACGGCCGTGTCCCTACCCGTGTCACTTGGTGTCGACACAGCTCGACGATCTCGACACGGCTCGTCGAGCTCAACTCGACGCACACGGGTAGGCACACGGCCGTGTCCCTACCCGTGTCACCTCCTTTATACACTGATTCTCCACTTCTCCACAAGTGCAGTCCAATTCCCTGCACTCTCAGGACTCAAGTCAACCCTCCTGACTCAAAACACACACACTAGGGGCCTAGAGCGATTCGGGACGTTACAAAAGTATCCTCACCCAAATAGGGGGAGATTGTTGGAACTCCTTATTACTGATTTGGGCTAGGATTACTATTAGGTTTTTTATTTTGAACCAACTTGTATAGACTAGAGTCATATTTTATTTCCAGAGTTGATTCAGAAGAAATTCAAGAGATGCTTAGTTCGACGAACTCTGAACTCAGTTCGACTAACTCAGATCTCAACTCTGAGTTTAGTTCGACAAACTCAAAGCACAGATCGACAAAAGTATAAGCTCAGTCCGTGAAAGCTCAGTTCCACGAAAGCCAAGCTCAGTTCGACAAAATCCATGTTGAGTTCGACGAACTGGCAGTTTTTATATACAGAACGCAGAATATTTTCAAATGCTTGATAACCATCAGTTAAACTCTGATATTTAATGCCAAATATTCTATTGAATATAGCCGTTTAAGGCAGCATTAAATATGGATTTATCACAAAGTTTTAAATCTAATTAGTTCCAAGGCAATTACAATTCTCAAGGAATTCTTCAGGCGTTTCAAGAATTGTTTATTTCAAATATTGAATTCTTCCCTGACAGACTATATATATGGAAGATTGTTGCTTCAGTGACATAGATGTACATATAGAGATATACAAAAACATCTATTGAAGAGTAACAGTAAACAAGAAGGCATACACCCTGAAAAAAAGTCTCATCCCTTGATCAGAAACTCTATTCAAATCAGGGGGAGCTTTTTGCAACATCATCCACTAAGTCTTCTCAGAGATTCTTGACAGAGATGACAACATTTAACTCTTTTAGTTTATTCTTAAACTGTGTACAAGGTTCTAACTCCCTTTAAAAATTAACACTTTGTTCATAAGTCATCTGATCAAAAGACTTAGTTTGATTTTGGGGTACCTAGTCAAAAGCCCAAAGGGTTGCTAGATCTCCCTTAGAAAATAAATCTTCTTGTGACGGGACACCTGATCAAAAACCTATAGTGAAATTCTAGCAGGGTGGTAGAATAGTAGATATACCCAGATTTATTGGAGAACTACTATAAAATTCTTGTGTCGTCTGTAATTATTTGAGCTACTTGCAGGTGTTGCGGCTTGAAAGGCATAAGTGGAAAGAATGACTAGCTTGCTGCTATAGGCCCTTGAAGGCCATGCGAGAGTTGTGTTTGGAGTTCATGTGTGGCCGGCCTGCGTGTCGATGTACGAAATTGGTGATGTGTAAAGAGGAACCTGTAAGACCATAAGGCCAGGGTGTGTGGGTTGTATACATTCCTGGTGTTGTTATATATAAATGTGGTCTTTATATATATTGGTGGACATTCTGGTTTGAGTTCATGCTAACATAAAAATGCTGCGATAGAATGGAATGAGTTAAGGATACGCGTCGAGTTTGATTCCCACAAGTAATTTCTCCGATTGTCTGTACTATATGGTGTGGGGCCCCGGCTGGACCCACCGTTATATGTCATGTGACAGGTGGGGGCGTTACACACTTCTTCATGGACGTTCTCTAATAGCCTCCTCAGCTAGATGGCTTCCTGAGCTGCCAAGACCGAAGCCTTATAATCTGCTTCTGTGGTAGAGATAGACACCGAGTCTTTCTTCTTACTACACCACGAAATTCATGTTGAGCCGCATGTGAAAACATAACCAGACATCGACGTCCGATCATCTGAGTCTCCCCCATAATCAGCATCAGTGTAACCATGCAGAGAAAAGGTCGTGTCCCTCCTATACAGGAGTCCCATATCAGAAGTTCTCTTCACATACTTCAGAATATTTCTTGGCGCTATCAGATGAGGCTTCATTGGTTCCTTCATATAACGACTAACTCAGCCTATAGCATAAGTAATTTCTGGCCTTGTAATCATCAAGTAAATCAAACTCCCAACTAGAGCTCGGAACACCAAGGGATAAGGAAGAATCCACCCCTCATCTCGTCGAAGTTTTGGGCCACAATCCAGAGGAGTAGAGCTACTCTTTCCCACCTTCAAGCCGAATCGATGAACGATCCGCTCAGCATAGCCCCTTTGAGAAACGAGTATCCCGCTCTTCTTCCTCTCAACCTTGAGTCCAAGGAAATGATGGAGCTCACCCAAATCCTTCATCTCAAACAGTATAGCTAGCTTGGCCCTGAACCTTGCTACCTCCGCCTCAGAGTTCCCCGTGACGATCATGTAATCCACATACAACAACACCAAGACATAAATCTCCCCCTGCTTCTTTATGAACAAGATTGAATTTGAATTAGAGGCAAAGTATCCACAGAATTGGAGGTATTATGCAATCTTTCCATACCATGCACGTGGAGCCTGCTTCAACCTATAAAGAGCCTTCTGAAGCTTGCAGACGTAGTCTAGATGATCTTCAGATACGTAACCTGGAGGTTGAACCATGAATATGTCTTTGTCTATCTCCCCGTAAAGAAAAGCATTCTTTAGATCTAGTTACCACATCTTCCATCCTTGGCAAGCAGCCAATGCGATCACCACTCGCACCGAAGTCATTTTGGCAACTGGACTAAACGTCTCTTCATAGTCTTCATCGTACTGTTGGGAGAACCCTCGAGCAACCAGACGAGCTTTATATCTTTCGATACTCCCATCAGCCTTCTTCTTCAGTTTGTACACCCACTTACACGTCACAGGAGTAACGCCAACGATCTTAGGGATAAGATCCCAAGTCTCGTTCCTTCTAAGGGCTGCCATCTCCTCATCCATAGTGTCATCTCACTCCTTGACTCCAGTGGCGTCTTCAAACTTTGAAGGCTCCCGCTCATCCAGGGAGCTTGTGAAGAAACAGGAGATAAAGCTCACCAAGTTTCCATCACTGTATCGAGCTGGTGGTTTAATGGTCCTCTTCGATCTTCGAAGGGCCTGACCATTACTGACCACCTCCACTGCGTCTTCTTTAATAGCTCTATTCTCGGGCAAACTTGGAGCAATGCTCTCCCTGCTTCCTGAACCAGAAGCCTCCGCCTCGAAGCTTGAAATACCTGGAGCTCCGGGTGACACCGACAGCTCCACCAGAAGATTCTTAGCAACTTCCTCCTGCCCACCATCAGACCTGGTCTCCTGCAGCTCAATAGAGCTTCCTCCATACAATGTCAATTCATCAAAGATAACATATCTTGATACAACAAACTTCTTCGTCACAGGATCCATACACTTTCATCCCTTCTTTTGCTCGTCATACCCCACAAAGACAAGCTTACTCGCCTTTGCATCAAGCTTGGTCCTCAGAGCATCCGGGACGTGTACGTAAGCAGGTTGATCCAAACACCTGAAGGTGTTCAACACTGGGCTTCTCCTTGAACATCAACTCATGAGGAGACTTCGTGTTGATCGGACTCAAAGGCATCTGATTGATGACATAGGTTGCACATGCTATTCCTTTCTACCAAAAGGACCACAAAATGCCCTTTACATGAAGCCAGCATTTGCAGGATTCTGTCAAATGACGGATCTTCCTCTTCGCTAATCCATTTTGTTGTGGAGTATGTGCACAAGTAAGCTCCCTCTGGATGTCTTGCTTCCTGCAGAAGTTAGAGAACTCAATTGAGACAAACTCACCTTCATTTTTCGTTCTCAACTTCTTGATCCGCAGGCCAAGTCGGCCCTCCACCAGCTCCTTGAACTCCATGAACAACTGGAAAGCATCTGACTTCTCCTTCATGAAGTACACCCACGTGTATCTCGTATAGTCATCAATCAGCACGAGCATACACCTGATCCATCCAAGGCTGGTCGTGACGTTTGGTCCTATCAAGTCACCATGAACACACTCCAATGATGCTTTAGACAGGGTTTGTGACTTGTCAAATGGAAGGGGATGTGCCTTTCCATACTGACATCCAGAATAAACATGACTATCCCCGTAGGATGATAACTTAGGCAAGCTTTTCACAAGGCTTCTCACCGCCATGGATTTCAGCTTGTCCATCCTTAAGTGCCCTAGCCTTTCATGTCAGATAGCCGCGCTATCGTTTGCCCTCATTCGATCAACATATGAGCTTGTTGATAAAAAAACAAGTCTTTTACTCTCCTATCAACGTGAGCAACATCAGCCTTTACTACTAATACGTTCCGGAGAAACTTCATTTCTATTTTGCCAAGTGATAGCCCACTTCAACAGCGTTGGTCACTGAAAAGAGGTTATTCTTCATGCTCGGTAAGTCATAAACACCCCTTAATGTAAGTGTCTCCTTATCACTACCCAAAGACACAACTCCCTCCTTCTCGACTGCATGCACAGAATCATCAGCAGTAATAATAGCTTCATTTCCTGAGTATGCGTGCAGCGAAGAGAACTTCGACTCATCCCCGGTGAGGTGATGACCACACCCAAAGTCGATGATCCAGTCATCTTGGTAGTTGATGGAAGAGAAAGCATGGACACACATGCCCGTCAAGAAAGCATTCCCCCATCCAACTCACTCAGCACTGGATCAAGCCTCCTCCTTGCCTGCAAGCATGACCTAGCTGAAGCTTCACATTGCAGTCTCGTTTGAAGTGACCCGGCTGATTGCACCTGTAGAACCTTGGTCCTTCCTTCTTCTTCTCACCACGCTTAGAAGAGGAACACTTCTCCTGCTGATATGAAGTTGATGGACCATTGCCAACAGGTTTCTTCTTGTTGTCCCATCTCTTCTTCTTCCCTGAGAAGAGAGCCTCACTATCTCCTCCAGAAATAGTCAAACCAGCCATCTGCCTTGCTAAGCTCTCCTGCGAAGCCAGCAAGTTCTCCAGCTCAAGCAACTATGGCTGAGTGGCCCAGCCTTGAACAGAGGTCACAAAGGCCACATATTCCTTCCACAAGCCACGGATAATGTGCCTCTTGAGCATCGTCTCTATGATAGGCTCATCAGGGTCCACTGCTGATATCTCAGTGCACAGGTTCTTCATTTTAAGGAAGAAGTTTGAGATCGATAAGTCTCCCTGAGTGGCTCTCTCCAATTCATTTTCCAAGAACTGCAGTTGTGCTACATTCTTCTTGTTGAACAACCCATCAACGGAAGTCCAAATCTCAGCAGTTGATCGACATCCAAGGATGTGATCAAAGAGCTCTGGTGAGATAGCCCACATCAGAGTAAACTTAGCCTTTGCATTTGTTTTCCTCCAAGCTCTCACCTCTCCAGCAGACCCAATTGTAGCAGTAATCTCTGCTATGTTGTCTCCACATACCACTTCCCACAAATCCTCTCCAATAAGATAGCTTTTCATGCACGACCTCCATTTCTTAAAGTTGGTCGGCATTCAAAGCTCAATAGTCAGACCTCTTCCACACCCACTATCCATTACACTATCACTGATTTATAACTTCGAGAGAAGAGCAAACATGGTGTCTAATCACTGCTCAAGCCTCTGAACCTCCCTCTGATACCATGTTAAAATTTCACAAGATGGTCAAGGTGATAGCTCTGATATCAAGTAAAACTTCCTAAGCTATCAAGATGACACCTTGATCAAGCGGAAAGCGGGAACCAGGCGCGGGAACACTCCAAATCAAGCTCAGTAAATCAGATGCAAGAAAAGTAACAAGCAGGTCTTGTATTAACAATCTCCTTTACAACAAGAGGTATACATGGCGAGACATAATTTCACCAAGTACAAATAGGTAAGCAGAGAACAACAAAAAACAAAAGTCGGGCGGACAGAGGCTGAGACCGCCGAGACCGCTGCCCTTGCCGAACTGAACAACGAAGTCCGCTGAGACCGCGAGGTCGCGCAGACTACCCATTATTCAAGCTGAAGAAGAGCTATCCGCAAACAGCAAGTCGCCTGACCGCTGAGGTCACCTAGCCGCCAGTTAGACCGTGAACAAGCCGCTGCCGAACTGAAGAACAGACCGTCCAGATCGCCCAGACCGCCCAGACCAGCGGGCAGGTTATTGAACTAGAATTGCTGAAGGAGAGAAGACCGGTTGGCCGCAACTGCGAGCTGCTGCTAACCGCTAATTGTAAACCGCAAGCTTCATTGATCCCTGCCCGCAGTCAGCACCAAAGTCCTGGCTTCTCAGTGCTAGCTGCACAACCTGCAAACAGCAAACCGGTTAACCTTCTCGAACCGCTCGGACAAAAAATCTGAGGCCGCGGCAATTAATTCACACTCAACTTACTGTTCATTCAGTTAATTATGTTTTCATGAGGGGGGTAATATTTATAGGCACGGAGAGGAGTGTGGTCACCGCCCTAGTGAATAGAAACACCATCCCAGCTCGCAGCTAGCACCAAGCAGTCTGCCCAGTCCGCATGGACAAGGTCGAACATCAGCCTATCCGCCTACTATCAAAAGAGGCTGGACAAGAAGCCAATCTGCATCGATGCGGACACCGCACTAGTCCGCACACTGCAACAGACAACATCAGGCCGCACTCCCTGCGGACACCGGTCCCGCCCGCAACTACAAGTCCGCGACCATGGAACAAACCGCTCAGTCAACCAGCGGACACTGCTGACTCTGCGATCAACCAGGACTTGTCACAGAACATGACCAATTCCAACAACCAATGTACTTCTGGCGCGAGCTCCGCGGACCCGAACATCAGTCCGCTTAGTCCGCCAGATCTAATCCAGTTCGCCTAATCGCGAACTCCGCGGTTATCTCCTAACCGCACCACCAGAGATCAAGGGCACATGCCAATGCAGATCTCGCGAGCACCAAAACCAGTCCGCATATAGCAAACTCTGCGGACTCCAAACCAGTCTGCCCAAGCCACGGATAATCAACCTATTAGCATGGCAACCTCCAAGGACAAACCAACCAGGCCGCAAATACAGACCGCTCAGGCCGCACCACCAGTCCGCCAGACTGTCCGCCCAGGCCGCGCGGTCTACCCGATCAACCCCCACTTTCACTTGAATAATTTCAACACTATTGAGAATCCGTTGATGCAGGGGGGTACTTTAGGAAAGAAAATGACAATAAGTCAATATTTCCCATCTTGGAAAGAAGATGGTGAGCCTCTCCGGTTTACTACTGCATCAAAGGAAAAGAAATATGCACACATCAAATTCATGACAATTAATTCCATGTGCATTCAAATGGCTAGTTAACATATAAGTCATTAATTTCAAACTCAATGTACAACTGAAAAGTAAAGCTTTTTATACGCATCATTACAAAAATCTTCGTAACTTATCAATAATCAAGATGAAATATTACAATTTTTGTATGTAAAATGTAATACACAACACATAAAATTTAGGGCGCTGATATTAGCACCGCAGTTTTGGCTATTAGTACTTTTGGCTATCCGCAAACATTACTTTTTTAAAATTGGCTATCCGCAAGCACAAAAACAATCAGCACTTAAAAATTGAAAAAATGGAGAAGTAGAGCACCACCGCCTGGAGGAGTAAAATGGGCCCTTGAAAATCGCAGAATCGATAAGCACCGCCGCCAAGAGGAAGAGAGGTCGCCGGATATGGAAAATATAGCTTCCAAACAATGGAGGAGAACACAGCGGTATAAAGAACGTCGCTCCGGAAATAGAGGATGAGCACTTGCCAGATCTGCAGCACTTCAGGCCGGACGGAAAGAGAGGATAAGGGGTCGCCGTCGAAATCACGGTTTGGAGGGGAGGCGGAAGCACGAGAGAGGCGCGTACGAATAAGAAATAATCTTTGAGCAGTGTTTGCTAATAGGAATTCTAGAGTCCAAAAAAACTAAAATTTTGTGCGGATAGCCAAAAATATGGTGCTAATATCAGTGCCTAAATTTTTTTTGTGTGGTAAATGAGTTAACAATTACATTGTAAACAAATAGCTTGACAGAAGTAAAAATTTGCAGGATAAGAAAATTATAAATTGTTGATATTTCATCTTGATTATTGATATGTTAAGAAACAAATAGCTTGACAGAAGTAAAAAAAAATTGTGCTAAACTAATTTTTAAACCACATTAAATATATTTTTCAAATGAATTGAAATACAATACAACTAAGGCTCTATTTGTTTGTGCGTTTCGGTGCTCCGTTTTGGGCAAATGCCGCCGGAAGGCGGGTAAACAAATGAACCTCGACGGCGTTTGCTCCGTTTCTTGAGAAATGCCAAAAGCTCCGTTTGGAGCAGCCACCTCCCCCCTCCGTTTCGAACTCTCCGTTTCCAATCGATATCGAAACAAATGAAGCCTAAAGTTTGCTAAGAAATATTTTAATCTGAAGTCATGTCAACTCATTGACTCATATATATTAAGAATAATATCTTAAGAAACAAAAATAAATTTTGCATTTTCAAGCAGCTTTTAATTGGTTAAAAACATAACAATTATTTTTGCATGAACTCTATGTTGAGAGCTACGCTCAAGATAGATTACATAATCCTATTAAGTTTGGAATAAAGATTATATAGTATTCTCCAGCATAGAGCCTAACCCTAGGACGACAGAAATCAATTACACGCTCCAAGTCGGTCTCGACACATGCAGACATTATCTAATATATCTAACATAGGTCATGTAGCATAATCTGAGGGGCCGTAGGGTATAAACAAATCAGTAAAAAATCCCTTCTTCCTTCTTGGATTGCAGCCCATATCTTTGCAAAGCTGGTCATTATACCAAGTGTGCACAGAGTTGATGCAAGATCTCCTGTAGTATCTACTGGAACTGCCTGAATATTTCTTGAAGAATTTGTCCCACTCACTTATATTCTTCTCCATGTCTTTTCTACTTGGTAGAATGAAGCCATCATCAAGGAAGCAAGCCAGCCACCTCGCCTTCATCTCCGAAGTATACAGGTTTGATATGCTATCAGAATACCCAATAATCCCTAGCTGTGGAATTTGTGGATGAATGCACTCCCTGCACCAAAGTTAGCTCTGCTAATAAAAATAGTGAGGTGAAAATTTCTGGAAATACAACAACAACACTCAAGTCTTTATCTCACTATAGTGTCCTATCTTTTGTCATAATCTCACTAATGTCTAAGTACATCATGTCTTTTTTTATAGTTTCATTCCAAGTTTTTATTGATCTACCCCTCCCTCGTCTAACATCCTTAGTGACTAGACTCTCACAACGCCTAACAGGTGCCTCTAAATATCTCTTTTGTACGTGTCCAAACCATCTTAGACAAGCTTCTCACAACTTTTTTGGAAATTATTTTTTTTTTAATTTGAACAATTTATCTTTCTCCTTGCAGTGATTGCCATAAGAATTTGAACTAGTTTTGATAGAAAATGAAAAACAAGTTACTACTTGTTCTTTCTGATGCATTAATATTCCTATTTGGTGAGGAAATAGGGAAATTAATGAGTAAATTTTACTTGGAGACACATTTTTTACCTATTAGAAGCTTAACAAGGTAATTAAGTGTATATTTAATTATTAATATTATACACAGATTCATTTTATTGTAGGCTAATTGGCAGAGTGCACCCTGGAAATATCGGCTTTTGGCAAAATGCACCCCGAAAGTTTAAAATTGGCAAAATGCACCCTCAAATTGGGTTTTCTTGGCAATGTGCACCCTCACTACGCAAAAAAATGAAGTGGCCAAAATGTACACTCTAGGGTGCACATTGCCAAGAAAACCCGCTTTGGGGGGGGGTGCATTTTGCCAATTTTAAACTTTCAGGGTGCATTTTGCCAAAAGCTTATATTTCCAGGATCCATTTTGCCAATTACCCCTTTATATGGAAATGGGTTGAAAAATACAAGAAGAATTAGAGCTCGTTCGTTTGGATGGAATTTGGACACCAAAAGAAAAATTTGAGATTCATTGGAATTCAAATTGGACCATCAAATCCAACATCAAAGCTCTTATTTCATCCAAACGAATGGACCAACTTGTTTAGAAAAAAAGTCAATTAAATTTTACATTTGAATCCACGTATGATTAAGTTCTTTTGAAGGCCAAAATTCAAATTTATTTTTTGTTCCTCTGCGTTTAAAACATCTTGCAACTGAACTTATTAGGAAAAGCTAATGAGTTTAAATGGTATTTGTGGTGTAAATATACATTGTATTTCTTAAGAGATGTGCTATGGTATTGATATTTCACTGTCATTCTTAATGCAATAATTTATGATAAAGTGCTTATGACCCAAATGGTTTTTGATATTTAATCTTCTTTAGGATACATAACCTCTGGGTAGTGTTGTACCTGTAGAGAGGGATTATCGCATCCGTGCGTGCCACAATGGTTTGGAACCGAGGAGAAACAAAGATGTCTCGAATCTTTTGATCACCATTGAACCCTGTGCCATAAATTACTAAATCTGCTTCTATTGGTTTGGCTTCTCCCTCAGCTAGAACACCAAATTTGCAAAATTTAAAGGTCTTTGAAGGCTTCAGGATGATTCTTCCATCTTCCACCTTGTCATAGAAGTTTTCTGGAAACGCGTCATATAAGCCGACAATTATCCCTCGAAGAAACTGTACTCTGGTATCATCCCATGCCTTCTGAGGGGAAGTGTTTTCATTAAGTAGCTTTCCACAAACTTTGAGAAGATCCACCTCTAAAATAGAAAACATAAATAAAGAACAAGAAATGCTATATAATTGACAATTCATTTGATATAATAATTTTGAAATGGCACGGCGAGTCATGAGTACAAACCAAAGGTGAAAGCATGGTCGCTAAAATGCTTAACATGAGTCCTTCGCCAGGCTTGTGGAGTAGCAGTTCAGAGAAGCGGTTGAAATACAAGTACTTAAAGGGGATTCCCCAAACCTCCAATTGAGCTACGTTCCACCTTTTAGTTCTAATTATCATTGTACAAGGATGCTCGAGTCCTGTTCATAACATTATATATATATATCTTATCATTTATATATTCTTAAGTTTATATTCTCATGTTCATAATGTTTTGATCATGTCATAGAAAAGTTAATATTATTTTGATAAACTTAGACAAATAATGTTTTTGTCATGTCATAGAAAACTTAATGTTATTTTGATAACCATGTATTTGACCATTTTTTCCCCATTTCTAGTCATTTTCTCTCAAAATCAACTCTGCAAATTTTGGATGTAACAAGAAAATATATGAACAAAGCATTACGATGAATTAAACAAATGTGGATTTTTTTTTGTTACCATTAATATCAGCACAATCTGAAGCTAAGTCCAGTGCTGATTTGAGATAGCCGATGATAACGATACGTTTTCCTTTGATCAATTCTGCAGCAGCTGTGCTATCCATATTGGAGTAATCCATGGAATGAATAACCTTACCGTTAAAAATCTCGGGGCCCTCGTTTTTTGGAAATGTTGGGATCTTTGGAAGCCCGCTAGACCTTCCAATGCAGAGGATAACAAAATTCATAATGTGTACCTGCATGCAGAGAATGTACCTCTTAAGCAATGAACTTAATTCAGAATTCAATGTGAAAGTAAAATCAACCTTTAGATATGTAATGAGCACAACACCAATCAAACTCCGCAACCGCTCAAACAGCCTTTTTGAAAGAGGATTCATGAAGATGTTATCGACATAGTCCTTGCTCTACACATAATACACAGTCAAAGATCCAGTCAGCACCTTCTCCCAAACAATGTGACTTTTGATCTCAACGTCCTTCGTCTACACGTGATAGACTGGATTAGTAAACACTTTCAAGGCACTTTCATTGTCACCGCAAAGCAAAGCAAGTCCTCGCACCACCTCATGAATGTTCTTCACCAACCTATTGTTGAAATTGTTGAAGTGCAAGTGGTTGATCCGGCAAACCTCGCGGACTGCGCGGACTGAGCGGACAGCACAGCGGACTGGAGGCCGCGGTCTATGCGGGCTACGGTGCGGCCTAGTGTATAGAGGAAGCCGTGAAGATTGATCTTGAGCTGCCTATGCGGACAGAAGATGGAGTTCGGGAGATTGTTATTGGTCCGGAGGACTTGGCGGTCTGATGCCTTGTTCATAGTCTTGTTGTGAACTGCCTTGGCTACCTTCGGCAGACTTGGCGGACTGGGCGGACTGGTGAAGGCTGATTGCGGGCTGGGGGAGGTGATTCTATCAGCTAGGGCGGTGACCACATCTCTCTCCGTGCCTATAAATAGGACCCCCCGCCCAGTGACAGCATAATTATCGAAGAATAGTTGTGCGGATAGGACCAAGCAACTTTTCTTCTAGCTGTCGACTTGGGGCAGTTCGCGGATAGCAATCTGTGGAGTGCAGAAGTTCTGAAGCGGCGGTCTAGTTCTGGAGGTTGCGGACTGCGTTCGTGTTCGAGCGGCTAGTGCAGTGTGCCGGTCTCGGCGGTCTGACGGACAACAGTTGCGGTTTGTGGCGGTTTCTGCGGACTCTGTTCTCTGGCCGTAGTTATCTTTCTGTTTTTTGTTCGGTTTGTTTTTTATGCTGGCGAAATCATGTCTCGCCTTGTAATAAGACTTCTATTATCAATAAAGATTTCTTGTTGTTTCATGTGTCTCTGGCTGTGATGTAACCTTTTAGTTGATATAACTCCTGCTCATTCCAAGATCCGAAAAATTTTACATGGTATCAGAGGGAGGTTGGAGTGGATAAGCAGTGATCAACTAGAAGTTATTGTTGCTCTTGTGAAGAGGGAACCAGTGTTAGAGCCATGGAGGCAGGATATGAAAGAGGTCTCGGTATTGAACTCGTAACACAGACTAACTTCAAGAAGTGGAAGTCTTGTATGGAGAGCTATCTTCTGGGTGAGGACCTCTGGGAGGTGGTTGGAGGAGATTATACTCAGGAAGTAGTTCTTGCTGGTGATAATGCTCAGGAAGTGAAAACTTGGAAGAGAACAAATGCGAAGGCAAAGTTCACTCTCAAGAGAGCTATCTCACCTGAACTTTTCGATCACATCATTGGTTACAGATCAACTGCTGAGATCTGGACGGCCTTGGATGACCTTTTCAACAAGAAGAAAGTAGCTCGGCTACAGTTCTTAGAGAATGAGTTGGCTAAGGCCACTCAATGTAATTTACCTGTCTTCACTTTTTTTCTTAAGATGAAAAACCTCTGCGCAGAGATTTCTGCTTTGGACCCCGATGAGCCTATCTCTGAGGCAAAGCTGAAGAAGCATATTATCTGTGACTTGCGGAAGGAGTACCTCACCTCCATAATGTCTATTCAGGGATGGGCAAATCAGCCATCCTTGTTGGAGCTGGAGAATTTGCTTGCATCGTAGGAGAGCTTGACAAGACAGATGACGGGAGTGTCTATCTCAGGGGGAGAGAACGAGGTGTTGTTTTCTGGGAAGAAGAAGAAGTGGGAGAAGAAGAAGCCTTCTAGAGGCGATGGGCCTTCATCTTCAGGTCAGCAGGAGAGGAGCTATGCTCCTAAGTCTGAGGGGAATAAGAAGAAAGGGCCCAGGTGTTACAGGTGCAACAAGCCAGGTCACTTCAGGAAGGACTGCAGAGTTAATATTCAGCCAGGACATGCTGCAGGGAAGGAGGAACCTGATGTCAGGCAGGATGATGGTGGATGGGGAGGAGCCTTCTCGGCTACTCTTTATGCTTTTGCTCCTATCAATTATCAGGAAGACTAGATCGTGGACTCGGGGTGTGTCCATCACCTCACTGGAGACGAGTTAAAGTTCTCTTCATCGCAACCATACTCAGGTAATGATGTTATTATTACCGCTAATGATACTGTTCACGCAGTCGAGAAAGAAGAGGTTGTCTCCTTAGGCAGTGATAGAGAGCCA
The DNA here is from genome assembly GCA_039583875.1 of Platanthera guangdongensis. Classification (NCBI taxonomy): domain Eukaryota; kingdom Viridiplantae; phylum Streptophyta; class Magnoliopsida; order Asparagales; family Orchidaceae; genus Platanthera; species Platanthera guangdongensis. The sequence goes on from CM077155.1 coordinate 9,342,375, forward strand.
CTCACTCTAAAGAGTGTATATCATTTGTCTGGTATGAAAAAGAACCTCTTCTCCGTGACCAACGCTGCTGACGCTGGGTATCACGTTCTGTTTGGTCCAACAGAAGTGAAATTTCTTCGAAATATATCAGCCGTAAAGCTGATGTTGTTCACATTGGGAGGAGAGCAGAGGACTTGTACGTTTTATCTACAAGTTCTTATGTTGATAAGATGAGCACGAATGATAGCACAACCATTTGACATGAGAGGTTGGGGCACGTAGGAATGGACAAATTGAAGGCTATGGCGGTGAAGGGTCTGGTCAAGGGCTTGCCTAGCTTGTCCTCCTATGGAGACGGTTATGTTTGCGCAGGATGTCAGTATGCTAAGTCTCATCGACTTCCAATTGATAAATCGCAAACCAGAAGTAAAGAGTCGTTGGAGTGCATTAACGGGGATCTGATGGGACCAACTATCACCCCAAGCCTCGGAGGCATCAAGTATATGCTGGTGTTAATTGATGATTACACCAGATATGTCTGGGTGTATTTTCTGAAAGAAAAGTCATAAGCGTTTGGGAAGTTTGTGGAGTTCAAGGGGCTTGTGGAGGGTCGACTAGGCCTGCAGATTAAGAAGTTGAGGACTGACAATGGTGGGGAGTTCACCTCTGTCGAGTTCTCTACCTTGTGCAGGAACAACGGTATTCGGAGAGAGCTTACTTGTGCACATACTCCACACCAGAACGAAGTTGCAGAGAGGAAGATATGTCATCTAACGGAGACCTGCAAATGCTTGCTTCATGCCAATAGTATCCCAAGGTCCTTCTGGGTGGAGGGAATGTCTTGTACAGCTTATGTTATTAACTAGATTCCTATAAGTCCAATCAACATAAAGACTCCTCATGAAATGATGTTAAAGGAGAAACCAAGTGTTGCTCACTTTCGGGTATTTTGGTCAACCTGTTATGTGCATGCTTCTGACACTCTTCAGACAAAGCTAGATGCAAAAGCAAGGAAGCTAGTCTTCGTGGGGTATGATGGCAGGAAGAAGGGTTGGAAGTGCATGGATCCAGAGACACGGAGATCTGTTGTCTCTCGAGATGTGGTGTTTGATGAGCTGACATCTTACAAAGGGAGTTCAGGAGTTGAACTACCTGAGAACAGGGTTGACGGGCAAGAAAAAGCTGCTGCAAATCTTCAAGTAGAGCTGTCTATTTCACTAGGAGCTCCAGCCATGTCTAGCTCAGAGGCGAAAACTTTTGGTTCTGGAAGTAGGGGGAGCGTTGCTCCAAGCGCGTCTGGAAGAGAAGCTAGTATAAAAGAGGTAGCTGAGGAGGTGGTTAGTCAAGAGCCAACTTTGAGGAGATCAAAGAGTACTATCAAACCACCAGCTTGTTACACAGAAGGAAACATGGTAAGTTTCATCTCATGTTTCTTTGTTGGTCCTCTGGATGAGCGGGAGCTGTCATGCTTCGAGAAGGCCACAGGAGTCAAGGAGTGGGACTGTGCTATGTAGGAGAAGATGGCTACTCTCAAGAAGAATGAGACGTAGTCTCGTGTACCTAAGCCTGAAGACATTACTCTAGTGACTTGTAAGTGGGTCTACAAGTTGAAGAAGAAGGCAGATGGCAGCATCGAGCGGTGCAAGACTCGCCTTGTAGCTCGAGGATTTTCATAACAGTATGAGAAAGATTATGAGGATACGTTTAGTCCAGTTGCTAAGATGACTTCAGTACGGGTGGTTATTACCTTAGCAGCGTTCAATGGATGGGAGATTTGACAGCTTGATGTGAAGAATGCCTTCTTGTATGAAGAGATTGACAAAGATATCTTTATGATCCAGCAGCCTGGGTTTATCTCTGAAGAGCATCCGGACTACGTCTGCAAGCTGAAGAGGGCCCTTTACGGGCTGAAGCAAGCGCCAAGAGCATGGTATGGGAAGATTGCGGAATATCACTTGTTCTGCGGGTTTCTTGCTTCAGACTCAGACTCTAGCTTGTTCGTCAAGAAGAGGGGGGAGCTTCAGGTCATCGTACTGTTGTATGTGGATGACATGATTGTCACCGAAAATTCAAAGGAGGAGGTAGCAAGGCTGAGAGCCGAGCTTGCTATCAGATTTGAGATGAATGACTTGGGTGAGCTCCATCATTTCCTTTGACTCGAGGTACAGAGGCCGGAGAACGGAGTAATTGTGTCCCAGACTGGCTATGGAGAGCAGATCGTACAACGATTTGACATAGAAGGGGGGAAAGAAGTTCTACACCTCTAGAAGCAGGTCTGAAACTTCGATGTGGTGAGGGGAGAATTCTTTCTGATCCATTGGTGTTCCGAGCTTTGGTTGGGAGCTTGATCTACCTGACGATCACTAGGCCGGATATTGCATATGCAGTTGGTAGGATGAGTCGGTACATGGCGGAACCACAGAAACCTCATCTGATGGAAGCAAAAAACATCTTGAAGTATGTGAAGTCGACCTCAGATATGGGTCTCCTTTATTGGAGTGGCACGGGTTTCAAGTTGCATGGCTATATGGATGCTGATTATGGGAGAAATTCGGATGATCGGAAGTCGACGCCTGGATACGTCTTTATGGTGGGCCCAGTAGTTGTATCCTGGTGCAGCAAGAAGCAGGACTCGGTGTTTGTCTCTACCACAGAAGCAGAATATAAGGCTTCGGCCTTGGCAGCTCAAGAAGCCATCTAGCCCAGGAGATTGGTGGATGACATCCATATGAAGGTCCTATTCTGCTCTGCGGGGATAATTAGAGTGCTCTCAAACTGGTGAATAATCCAGTTTGTCACGCGAGAACAAAATATATAGAGATCGAGCACCACTTCATTCGTGAGAAGGTGTTGGAGGGATCTCTCATGATTGAGCATGTTCGGAGTATGGACAATGTGACAGACATCTTCACGAAGCCGCTAGTTAAGGGACCGTTCAACCGATTGCGGAGTTTGCTTGGGCTGATTTCCACTTCCCACTTTAAGGGGGAGTGTTGAAATTGTTGAAGTGTAAGTGGTTGATCATGCAAACCGCGCGGACTGCACAGACTGAGCGGACTGGAGGCTGCGGTCTATGCGGGCTGCGGTGTGGCCTAATGTATAGAGGAAGCCATGAAGATTGATCTTGAGCGGCCTATGCAGACTGAAGTTGGAGTTCGGGAGATTGCTATTGGTCTGGCGGACTTGGCGGTCTGATGCCTTGTTCATAGTCTTGTTGTAAACTGCCTTGCCTACCTTCGGCGGACTTAGCGGACTGGGCGGACTGGTGAAGGCTGATTGCGGGCTGGGGGAGGTGATCCTATCAGCTAGGGCGGTGACCACATCTCTCTTCGTGCCCATAAATAGGACCTCCCCGGTGACAGCATAATTATCAAAGAACTATTGTGCGGATAGGACCAAGCAGCTTTTCTTCTAGCTGGCAACTTGGGGCATTTCGCGGATAGCAATCTGTGGAGTGCAGAAGTTCTGAAGCGGCAGTCTAGTTCTGGAAGTTGCGGACTGCGTTCGTGTTCGAGCGAACTCTGTTCTCTGGTCTAGTGCAGTGTGTCGGTCTCGGCGGTCTGACGGACAGCATTTGTAGTTTGTGGCGGTTTCAGCGGACTCTGTTCTCTGGCTGCAGTTATCTTTCTGTTTTCTTGTTCTGTTTGTTTTTTATGCTAGCGAAATCATGTCTCGCCTTGTAAGAAGACTGTTATTATCAATAAAGATTTCTTGTTGTTGTATGTGTCTCTGGCTGTGATCTAACCTTTTAGTTGATATAACTCCTTCTCATTCCAAGATCCGAAAAATTTTACACCTATGCTGCCAAATGCCCTTTTGGGCCACCAAGGATGATGTCTTGCATTATGCCTAAGTGGTTGAGATGGTCACTGAGTCCTTCCTCTTGCTGCACTACAAGGTAGTCACTAACACACAGATGAAGACGTATCCAGATATTGACTTCTGATTGTAAAATAACCCTATGTATGAGGTCGACTTCACGTACTTCAATATCCCCTTCACTGCCTCTAGGTAAGGCTTCCAAGGCTCCTGCATGTATCGACTTACTCGACCGATGACAAAAGTGATATCCGACCTTGTAATTGTCAGATAGATTAAACTCCCCACCAGTTCCCGGAAAACTTTAGGATCTGGAAGAATCCTTCTTTCATCCCTCCGAAGTTTCACACCAACTTCGAGTAGAGTAGAGTTACTCTTCCCCTCCTTTATTCTGAATCTCTGCTTGAACCGTTCTGCATAACCCTTCCGGGACACAAGCACTCCACTCTTCTTCTTCTCTACCTCGAACCTATGGAAATGTAGTTCACCAAGATCGTTCGTCTCGAACTGGATTGATTGATCCTCCCTAAGATTTGCTACCTCTCCATCATTATTCCATATCACGATCATATCTTTGACGTACAACAACACCAATGCTTGAAGATTCTTCTTCTTATTCACGAACAAACTCGAGTCTGAGTCAGATGTATAGTACCCAAAGAACTGTAGATATTCCACAATATTTCCATGCTAGTCTTGAGGTGTCTATTTCAATCAATAAAGGGTCTTCTTCAACTTACATATATGTCATGAATGAGTCTCGGATATGTATCCCTGAGGTTGATCATGAAGATGTCTTTGCCAATCTCTCCGTAAAGAAAAGAATTCTTCACGTCGAGCTACCAAATTATCCAACCCTAACATATTGTCAGGGCAATCACAATCCACACCAACGTCATCTTCATCACAGGACTGAAGGTCTCATTGTTGTCCTCTTCATATTGCTACAAGAAACTACAAGCAACAAGGTGAGCCTTGCACCGCTCTATGCTCCCTCCTGCCTTCTTTTTCAACGTATACACTCATTTGCAAGTGACAAGTGTGATGCCATCTACCTTGGGTATAAGGTACCATGTCTCATTCTTATTGAGGGATGTCATCTCCTCATCCAAGGCATCCTCATACTCCTTCACTCCAATGGCATCCTCAAGGCATAATGGCTCATGTTCATCTAGAGGTCTAACAAATAAACTTGGAACTAAGCTCATCATGTTCCCTTCTCTGTACCGAGTAGGTGTTACGATGGTCCTCTTCAACCTTCACAAGGTCGTGCTACTCTCCACCACTTCGTTATATTCTCCTCCTCAGCTCCCTTGTCAGAGTGACCAGGGGAATCACTCCCCTGCTCTTGGAACCCAAAGCTCCTAACCTTGAACTAGATAGAGTAGGAGCTCCTAGAAATATAGACATCTCCACCAGAAAATCATCAGTGAGTCTCTAATTTCTTCCTACTTCTCTTTTATCCTGTAACTCTATAGTAAAAAACTCCCTAGTATGACGTCAACTTGTCAAATACCACATATCACAAGATAATAAATCAGTTTGTCTTTGGATCCATGCACTTCCATCATTTTTTCTGCTCATTATACCCAATGAAGACACACTTCCGTGTCTTTGTATCCAACTTGGTCCCGAGAAAATCTGGGATATACTCAAAGCAAGCATAGCCAAACACCCAAAAGTGCTTCACACTTGGCATATGCTTGAACATCAACTCATGAGAAGATTTCATGTTAACAAGACTTAGCAACATCGTGTTGATGATATGAGCAGCAAAGGCCATTCCCTCTATACATAAGGCCTTGGGTATGCCTTTGGCATGTAGCTAGCTCTTATAGGTCCCTGCCAAGTGACAAATCTTTCTCTCCGCCACTCCATTCTGTTGTGGAGTATGTGCAAAAGATATCTCCATTTTGATGTTGTGCTTCCTTCAAAAGGTAGATAATTCATTTAGAGGTAAACTCCCCTCCACTGTCTTCCCTCAGCTTGTTGACCTATAGCCTCAACACTTCCTTAATGAGCTCATTGAACTCCACAAACTTTTGGAAGACTTTTGACTTCTCCTTAACGAATACACCTAGGTATATCATGTAAAGTCATCAACCAACACCACCAAGTATTTGTTTTCCAAGTAGGTAGAAATGACTTACGGTCTCATAATATCACCGTGGATGCACTCCATTTTTGTCTTAAATCTGGACAAAGACTTGTCAAATAGAAGATGATGTGTCTTCCAAATCTTCATACACATGTCCATCGCCAAAAGGGGATGGGCTAGACGAGCTTCTCACTAGGCTCTTTGTCATCATAGCCTTCAGCTTATCCATCCCAACTTGCCCAAGCCCCTCATGCTAGATGACAACACTATGATTTGTCTTCATCTTCTCCACATAGGATCTTGTTGACAGCACGAACAAGTCCTTCATACGCCTCCCAGTTTGAGTAACATCACCTTCACCGCTGATAAGTTCTTCAAGAACTTTTTGACCATTGAGCCAAACAGGACATGGTAACCGACATCCATTGCATTGGTCATCAAGATCAAGTTCTCTTTCATACCTTCCACGTGATACACTCTTTAAGGTGAGTAGTTTCCTATCACTTCCTAGAGACACAGTTCCCTCTTTCTTTACTGTGCGCACTAAATTATCTGTCGTGATGATAACATCATTTCTCTTATACACATGAATAGAGGAGAACTTCAACTCATTTCTAGTGAGGTGATGACCACGCCCAGATTCAACTATCCAATCTTCCCAGAAGTTTTTGGAGACCAAGGAATCAACTTACGTTGTTGTCATTGTTGGGTATTGTATCCACAATGTACCTGATTTGAAGAAGCCCCTGGACAAGCTAAGGTCAATAGACTATGTATTTGATAAAATCCTTCTAGTTGTGCTTGCAGTTTTTCCACACTAAGTGCACACCAATGTCAGAGTGCAGTAGGTCAATATACACGGGTCTGCACGACGTAATCCCTCGTTGAGCAGATCAATGTGTTGGCCTACGTGTATTCTCTCTATTGGAGTGCACTTATTTTCAAGCACAGGGCTGTAAATATGCAGGAGCAGACATGGAGCAAGGATGGGTCAAGGAGCACCTCATAGGTGGAAAGACGAAAATTCGTCTAAGGTTAAATCGACGAGAATCACCAAGTGATTCTCGCCGATTCGGCGAGAATCACTTGGGATTCTCGCCGATTCGTCGAGAATCAGAAGTTGATTCTCGCCGAACTCGATCCAGCCACTTCTAAGCGAGCACCTCTGCTTCTAAGAAAGAATCGACGAGAATCACTAGTGATTCTCGTCGAATCGTCGAGAATCACTGGTTGATTCTCGCCGTCTCGACCTGTCCTAAAGTAGCGTGTGCAACCAAGGCAAATTCGACGAGAATCAATCTTGATTCTCGTCGAATCGTCGAGAATCACCTTTGATTCTCGACGAATCGGCGAGCATCACTTTCGATTCTCACCGATTTTGACTTGGGCGTTTTTCTGGATCTTCCTGAACCGGATTCTGCCGCTGTCATTGTTCTGGACCGGTTTTCGGGATTTTTCTTGTGGGTCCCACAACGGTCAAATTAGTAGTACCTACAGTATATATACGGGTATTTTGAACTGTAGAGATACAGAAAAAGAAGCCGAGCAGAGCAAACCCTAAAATCGCGAAATCGCTCTGCCGCATCCGTCGCCGCTCGCGCTAGTCAGCCGCCGCTGTTGATCTTGTTTCTTCCCGATCTCCGGCAACAGAAGCTTAGCAAAGCTTGAGTCTCACGCGTCTATCCAGAGATCCCTTGTCTCTCGATTTGTTGATCGGGAAAAACTTCCCATCCGAATCGATCGAGACGACCGATCCTCGTGTGACCGTTGGTAGACCTAGCTTGCTTCGCTACGAAGATTGGATCTCTATTTTCAGCAGCCGCTCATCATCATAGCCGCCGATCCCGAAGCTAGCCGCCGCTCGTGTTGCCGCCGCCGGTTCCGGGGAGATCCTCTCCAAGAGAGACCAAGGTTGTAGACTCTTCGTTGACTTCACGAACACGTCGTCGAACGAAGAGGAACACCGTAGTCTCCAAACGAAGTTTGTATCTCGTGTACATTCTATATTTACTTTTGTTGTAAAGGAACTTTTGTTCCGTGTTGTAAGGGTTGGGTGCAACCCGTTTTGTGGGAGTGTTGACTCTCACGTGTGGAAGGGTTCCTTCCGATAGTGCAGGGATTGGATTTCAATCCTGTTGGAGAAGAGACCGAGTCGTCCCTTGTTGGGAGATAGGTCGAAGGGGGAAAGTGGATGTACCCAAGTCGGGGAACCACTATAAATTGCCTGTGTATTCTGTGTGTTGTGCTTTTTATTTTTATTGTGCAGGTACATTCGTAAATTCCGCAAAAGCGCTACACGTCACCTATTCCCCCCCCCCCCCATATGTGCACATAGTTGACACTAGGTGGACTTTCAAGTGGTATCAAAGCGAGGTTGCTCATCAAAAAGGTTAACACCTTGAGTTGAATCATGCCCCTAGTGTCAAGAAGAAGACAAACATCTACTATGGACGGGCTCAAGTTCTCCGGCAAGATCCCAGTGTGCACCAGGCTCAACTTTCCAATCTAGAAGGAAAGGATCAGGTTCTACATGGAAGCAGTCGATCCTCGACTCTTCATGATCGTGGAGGAGGGACCTTATGTCCCCACTAAGGCCTCCACCATTGATCCCACCAAGAAGGTGCCGAAGACACTTTTTGAAATGGACAAAGACGAGATGGTGCTAGTGGGACTGGACAAGAAGGCACGAAACATTCTGGTGAGCGCAGTTGATGATTCTATGATGCAAAACTTCAGCAACTTCAGGACAGCACAGGAGATCTGGCAGTGCCTGATCATCCTAATGGAGGGCACGGATGAAGTGAGGGATGATCGGAGATCCCTCCTGAACCAAAAATATGAGGCCTTCAAGCAAGGGCCTAAGGAAGAGATCGGAGTCACCTACGAGAACTTCCTAAAGATTGTCAACGCCCTCAAGGGCTACGGAAGAGTGTTCACTAATGGTGAACTCAATGACAAATTCCTTAGGTCCCTTACAAAGGAATGGGACACAAAGATCTGCGCCATCAGAGAATTTGGCAGACTAGCAGAAACTGATCCACAAATCCTGTTTGGGAAGCTGATGTCCTATGAGCTTCAGCTGAACACCAGGAAAGCAGAGGAAGAAGCAGAGAAGGCTGCTGCAAAAGAAAAGACTGTGGCCCTAAAAGCCAGTTACTCCAGAAAAGGCAAGGGTGTGATGTCATACCGTGCGAGGAATAAGGAAGAGGAGGAGGACTCTGAACCATGCTCCTCCGGCTCAGAGCTGTCGGAGGAGGATTTCTCCCTCATCACCCGAGAGTTCAAGAAGTTCCTCAAGATGAGGAATCAAAGAAAGAAAGACAGCTCCTCCTCCAGGCATCAGAAGAAAAATTATTCTTCTGACAGGTATGCATCTAAACCTAACAAACAACGCTCTTCTGACATTATTTGCTTTGGATGCAATAAGCCAGGACACGTCGTGGCCGACTGCTATCAAAGCAAAAGAGAAAAAGGGAAAGGAGAGGAGCTCAAATCCTCTAGAGACAAGAAGAAGGAGCGGAGCTACATCGCCAAACGGCCAAAGACACTGAGTGAGTCTGACTCCTCAGACTCTAATGTTGAATTCTGTGAAGTGAAAGTGGGTGAATGGAAGGCTTGGGAAACCTATCCGCGCGGACTACGCGGACAGGGTTGGCGGACTGCTAGGTCGACAAGGATGTTGCAGGCGGTTTGCTCTGTGGCGGCCTGGGCGGTCTGTTCGCGCGGACTACGCGGACAGCAGCGGCGGTCTGACAGGCCAGTGTATGCTCAGCAGGCGGTTGACTCCCAGGAAGTAACCGGGCGGATAGCAATGTTATCCGCGGAGTCCGGCTTGAAGCGGACTGAAGAACTGGAGCTCGGCAGACCGGTTTGGCAGTTGCCTTGGTCTTGCTCTAGTGAAGCGGCAAGTGGAAGCCGCGGAGACCGCCGGTCAGCGCGGACAGAAACTGGAGGTCGCCCGGTATGGCGGGCTAGATCCAGTGTCCGCCAGTAAGTGCGGACTGGCCCTTGTGGCCAGCGGACTGGACTTGGTAGGAATTGAACCAATTCCAGGATGGCTCAGTCCGGGGAGATCGCGCAGTGGAGCGCAGGCTGGTTTCTCAGTCCGCCAAGCGTAGTAGAAGTGTTGTTGCCTTGTTTGCTAGCTTGGGAAATGCGGACTGGAGAATTGCTTGTGCAGGAGCGTGCGGACTGGAGTCGGAGTCCGCTGAGTCCGGTTTAGCCTTGTGACGAGGTTATGGACTCAGGAGTTGCGGACTGGAGTCTGCTGTTAGCGGACTGGATTGGCGTGTCCGCTAAGTCCGGAGGTGCCTTGGCAATGAGGTAATGGACTTGGGATATGCGGACGGAAGCCGGGTGTCCGCTGAGTCCGGCAGGTGCCTTGATGGCGAGGCTGCGGGCTCGGGTTTTGCGGGCTGATGCCTTGTCCGCAGAATGGCGGACACGGCTATTGTGGAGTCCGGCTATGGTGGTCCTGGCTTGGCCTCTGGCGGCAAGGCGGGCTGGATATTGGAGTCCGGCCTTGGAGAAGCTGGGGCGGACTGGCAATCTGCACAGGAGCGGCGAACTGGAATGTGTGTCCGCGGGCTGGCGGACACACTTGTTCTAGCTGCTGGTTGTGGCGGTGAACCTATCGGCTAGGGCGGTGACCATACTCATCGTCGTGCCTATAAATAGGACCCATGTCACATCAGGAATTGAATGAACCTAGACCGAAGTAAGTGAACAGTAATTGAGCTCGCGTAAGTTGCTGCGGTCTGGACTTTGTGTCCGCGCGGATTGAGAGTTGACCCGGTTGTGTTGTGCAGGTTGTGCGGATAGCGCTGGAAAGCCAGGACTTGGCTCTGATTGCGGTCAGGGACAGTGCGGACTCTGCGGTTAAGCAACAGGCGGTAAACAGCAGGTCGCAGATAGCGACCAGGCGGTCTTCTCTTTGGCGACTTGGTTCGGGGTTCAGGAAGTCGCCTGCTTCAGGCGGACTGTTCCATTCGGTGACGCAGCTTGTGCGGTCTGGCGGCGTGCAGACCGGCGGTGAAGAGCTAAGCATTGGAATAAGGGGTGAGTCCGCGCGGCTTGGGTTGCGGTCTGGCGACCTGGCGGACTGAGCGGACTCCACAGCAGTAGGTCGGCGGCTTGTTGTTTGAGTCCGCGCGGCTTGTTTTTTGTTCTTGTCTATGTAACTGTCTCTGCTCTCCCGGTGTTGGGTTTTGGTGAAGCATGTCTCGCCATGTATGTCTTGCCTTGTAATGAAGTTTGCTCTTGATCAATAAAGAAGCTTGTGCTGCATGTGTTGCTGATTGTTACTGCTTTGTTGAGATAACCCCTGCTAACTCCACGATCCGGGAAAACTTTCAACATTATAAGTGGGTGTATTCTCCTTCGGTTTGTTGAGTTTTCAGCAGGGTATCCAAGGGGGCGTCTGCGGTTTGTTGAATTTTAACATGGTATCAGAGCCAGGTTGTTGGAGTGGTCAAGCAGTGCTCAATGGAAGTAGTTGCTCGTATGTAGAGGAAACCAGTGGTAGAACCATGGCAGTGGAGGATGCAAGTTGTCTTGATATTGATCTTCTTACAGAGACGAACTGTGAACGGTGGAAGTCCTGTATGAAGAGCTTTCTTCTTGGCGAGGACCTTTGGGAGGTTGTATGCGGAGCAGGAAGACAAGAGGATACTGCTGGCAATGCTGAGGCGATGAGAGCTTGGAAGGAGGCAAATGCGAAAGCGGAGTCTATTCTCAAGTAGGTGATCTCATCGGAGCTCTTGGACCACATCAGTGGATGTCGGTCAGCTGCGGAGGTTTGGACTTCCCTTGATGGGTTGTTCAGGAAGGAGGTGAAGGTTGCTGCGGAAGATGGTCCCTCTACTTCGTATCAGGAAGAAAGGAGTGCTTCTCCTAGGCGTGATAGGAAGAGGAAGGAAGTACCACGGTGTTATAAATGCAAGCAGCAAGGTCATCTTCGGAAGGAGTGCAAGGTTGTCTTGCTCTCGGCGAACGTAGCTCAGGTAGGGAGGAAGGAGAAGAACGTAGTTGGGATTTCAACTAGTTCTGGAGTTGATCGGAGGGATGCTAGTGATAGTGCAGCTATCTGGCATGAAAGACTGGGGCATGTAGGGATGGACAAGCTGAAAGCAATGGCGGAAAGAAGACTCGTAAGAGGCTTGCCTAGATTGTCATCCTATGGCGATGGTCGGGGGTGTGCGGGATGTCAGGAAAGTGGAGCCTATCGCTTCATGGTTGACAAAGCACAATCCAGAAGTAATGCACCATTGGCGGTTGTCCATTGTGCTCTGGTGGGACCGACCGTCACGGCCAGTCTTGGAGGCAGCAGGTTCATGCTGATATTGGTTGATGAGTATTCTGGGTATACTTGGGTATACTTTATGAAGAAGAAGTCCAACATGGTACGCTTGTTTGTGGAGTTCAAGAAGCTTGTGGAAGGCCAGCTTGGCCGGAGGATCAAGGTGTTGAGGACAAGTATCGGTGGTGAGTTTGGCTCAACCGAGTTCTCACGCTTTTGCAGGAAGCAAGGGATCTGGATGGAGCTTTCTTGTGGACATACTTCACAACAGGGTAGTATTGCAGCTAAGATGATCCGTTGGTTAACGGAGACCTGCAAGTGTTGGCTTCAGAGTAAAGGCGTTCCGAAGGCTCTTTGGGCGGAGGGAATAGCCTGTGCTGCTCATGTCATCAACCGGATGCCTCTTAGTCCGATCATAATGAAGACTCCTTATGAGCTGATGTTCGGAGTGAAGCCCTCAGTGAAGCACCTTCGGGTGTTTGGATCTACCTGCTATATACACTCTCCGGGTGCTCTCAAGATAAAGCTAGTCTTTGTTGGGTATGATGAGCAGAGAAGAAGATAGAGGTGTATGGATCCTGCGACGAAGAAACTCATAGTGTCGAGAGACATTGTTTTCGATGAGTTGACGCCGTATTGGGGTAGCTCTTATGTGGAGCTAGAGATAAGCAGGTCAGATGGTGGGCTGAATGAGGCTGCTGCTAAGGAAGTGGAGTTACCTGAGTCACCAGGTGTTCCAGGTTGTTCTAGCTCCGGGGCAAAGGCGTCAGAGTCGGGAAGAAGGGGGAGCGATGCTCCAGGACCTTCTGGCTCGAAGGCGGAGGCTTCCGGTTCAGGAAGCAAGGGGAGCGATGTTCCAGGCTGTTCTTGTTCAAGAGGGGAGTCTTCTGGTTCAGGTAGCAGGGGGAGCGTTGCTCCAGATGCTTTTGGTTCCAGTAAGGAGGCATCTTGTTCAGGGAGCAAAGGGAGCATTGTTCCGGGTTTGCCCGGGAACGGAGCTGGTTCAAAAGCAGCGGAGGTGGTTATCCATGATCAGGTTCTTCGGAGATCGAAGAGGATTAGTAAGCCACCAGCTCGATATTGTGAAGGGAACATGGCGGACATGGTTCCGTGTTTCCTTGTTAGCCCTCAGGTCGAGCAAGGTACTTCTGGCTGTGATGACCCCACTACAATCAAGGAGGTGGTTGACACCAAGTCTGAAGAGGTGACTTCTCTCAGAGGCAACAAGGCTTGGACTTCAGTGTCCAAGGAAGTTGGTGATACTCCTGTGATGCAAGAGTGGAGGTTGAAGCTGAAGAAGGCAGAGGGAAGCATGACTCCTTCTTGGAGATGCTGGAGGGCTCCCTCATGGTCCATGATATGCGGGGCGAGGACTTTGTCTTGGACATCTCTTCGTAGATGCTGTCGGAAGGACCAGGTGCAAGGTTACGGGAGCTGCTGGAGTTATTCACCACTTCTCACTTCAATGGGGAGTGTTGAATTCTGTGAAGTGAAAGTGGGTGAATGGAAGGCTTGGGAAATCTATCCGCGCGGACTACGCGGACAGGGTTGGCGGACTGCTAGGTCGACAGGGATGTTGCAGGCGGTTTGCTCTGTGGCGGCCTGTGCGGTCTGTTCGCGCGGACTACGCGGACAGCAGCGGCGGTCTGACAGGCTAGTTGTTGAAGTTGGTGACCGGGCGGTCTGGCGGTTTGTCTTGGCGGGTTGAAGACCGCGCGGTCTGGCGGTTTGTCTCAGCCGGCTTGGAGGCCGGGCGGTCTGGCGGTCTACTCTGGCGGTCTATCTTCCTCTCTGGTGGTAGCCGTACGGTTAGCCCTGCTATCTAACCGCGCGGCTTGTGCGGTTTGTTTTGTATAGTCCGCTTAGTCCTGTAAATTTTAGTCCCACATCTCTTATTTGTATTCTCTCATCTCTCCTCCATTCTATATAAAGGAGGGCATACCATTGTAATAGATACCTTTTTTGGATAATAAAGTTTCAATTATTCAAAAGCATATCCGCTTGTTTTCTACTTTTCGCTTCTTTTCGCTACTTTCTAACATGGTATCAGAGGACACGGTCTTTTCCTTCTGATTCTGTGCGCTCTCTGCTTCTAGCGGCTTGTTTTCCGCTATCCGCGACCTCTTTCGCGACTTTCCTTCTCTTCTGTTCGCCGCCCTGTTCGAGCGGCTTGTTTCTGTCCGCTGCCCTGTTCGCGCGGCTTGCTTCTTGTTCTCTTCTCCTGGTGCCTTTTCGCAGTGACCTGTTTCCTTGTCGCCGCGTTCCTTGCTCTTTCTTGCATCTCCGAGTCTTTGCGGCTTGTGTCTACCCGCTGCGGACTTCTTCTCCCTGTCCGCTTCTGCTTTCCCCATATCCGCTTGCCCCTATACTCGCGGTTTGCTGCTGTGATCTGCCTGACCGTGCGGGTTGTTCCTTTCTCACCCGCATCTTGGTCGCGGTCACCTGCCCTTCTCCTCTCTTCTGTTCGCTCGGCCTTTTCAGTCCGCGCGACCTCTTCCCCGCTGTGCCTTTGACCTCTTGCTAGCCGCTGCTGTTCGCGCTACTTGATTATTCCCCTCTACCCGTTCCTGCTTGCTAGTCGCGCCGGCCTCATCTTTTGCCGTGCGACCTGTTCTCCTCTGTTCGCCCGACTTTTTCAAGCCGTGCGACTTCTTTCTCTCTGCTTCTTGGTAGCGGCCTTCCTAGCCGCCCGACCTGTTGCTGTTCGCCCGGCTTGGTGCTCTTTTCTCTTCTTGCGGCTTGTTCTTATCGTCGCGGCCTGCTCCTCTCTTGCCTCCATGGCTTTTCCCTCCTCAGGCCTGTCCGCCTCCGTGGTCACCTCTTCTGGTAGTGCTCATGTTGTTACTCACGGCAGATGGCTCATCGATTCGGGTGCAACCAATCATATGACAGGAAATCCTCAATATTTCTCTCTTCTTGACACACATGCTCGGTTGCCCCCGGTCATTGTTGCTGATGGATCTCCCTCCCCGATCCATGGGACGGGCATGGTTCAAGTCACTCCCTCTCTCTGCCTGGCTGATACCTTCTATGTGCCCAAGTTTCCGTGCAACTTATTATCGGTTACTTCTTTATGCAAGCAACTACGGTGTTCTGTCATATTCACCCCTAGCTCTTGTACTTTTCAGGATCCGGATTCCCAACGGACGATTGCTACCGGGACTGAGAGTGGTGGCCTCTACTTCCTCGACAACGTTTCTGCTTTCTCCGCCTTCTCCTCCTCCTCTACAGATCTTCTCCAATGGCATCTTCGCCTTGGACATGCTCCTCCCCGAATTCTCCGCCAGCTCTTCCCGCACCTCCCTCCTCATCATCCTCCACTAAACTGTGATGCATGTCAACTTGGCAAACATCACCGCTCATCCTTCCCCCCAACGCAAAGTCGAGGCTCTTCCCGTCCGTTCGACCTCGTTCACTCTGACATATGGGGACCCGCTCCTAACCTCACCATCGGTCGGGGTAGTTCCTATTTTATCACCTTCATTGATGATTTCTCTCGCTGTACGTGAGTATATCTTCTCAAAGATCGCTCCGAGCTGTTCTCTGTTTGGACCTCCTTTTATTCTATGGTTAAGACTCAGTTTGATACGTCTATTAAACTCCTTCGTTCTGACAATGCTAAGGAGTATCTTAGCCACGACTTCTCCTCCTTTTGTCTTCACCATGGTGTTATTCGTCAAACAAGTTGTGTCTACACCTCCCAACAAAATGGGGTGGCGGAACGCAAAAACCGTCACCTCCTTGATGTTGCTCGCACTATGATGACTCACATGCATGTTCCTCGCTCCTATTGGGGATATGCTGTCCTCCTCTCCTGCTATCTCATCAATCGCCTTCCCTCCACAGTTCTCCACGGTGCTACCCCCTTCTCCATTCTTTATCCAGACAAGGATCCCTTTCCTCTTCCTCTACACATCTTTGGGTGCACCGCTTTTGTGCACTCTCCCGCTGCCACCCGTGACAAACTCTCACCACGTGCCACCAAATGTGTCTTTCTGGGCTACTCTCCCACTCAGAAAGGATATTGCTGCTTTGACCCTATTACCCGCAAGCAATTTGTCTCTGCGGATGTCACCTTCTTTGCCACCCCCCGTTCCTACCAGGAGGCCCTTACTATTCCTCATTGGAAAGTTGCCATGGATGAGGAGATTGCTACTCTCACTGAACGGGGTACCTGGACCCTTGTTCCTCCTCCCTTCGGCACAGATGTTGTTGGCTGTCGCTGGGTCTTCGTGGTGAAGTTTCTACCGGATGGCAGTGTGGATCGTTATAAGGCTCGCCTGGTTGCCAAGGGTTTTACCCAAACTTATGGGATTGATTACTTTGACACTTTCTCTCCCGTGGCTCGTCTCAGCACTATTCGGGTTCTTCTCTCTGTGGCTGTCAACAGGGATTGGCCCATCTCGTAGCTAGATGTTAAGAATGCCTTCCTCTATGGTGATCTGCAGGAGGATGTTTACATGGAGCAACCTCCTGGGTATGTTGCTCAGGGGGAGACACGGGTATGCCGGCTAAAGAAGGCTATCTATGGCCTCAAACAGAGTCCTCGTGCCTGGTTTGACAAGTTCAGTGGCATTGTTGCGGCCATTGGTTTTACAAGAAGCTCAGCAGATCACTCCTTGTTTGTTCGGAAAACCGCCTCTGGTCTTGTTGTTCTTGCGGTTTATGTTGATGACATTCTTCTTACTGGCGATGACCAGGAAGGGATATTGATGACCAAGAAACACCTTCGTCAACATCTGGTCATAAAGGATATGGGCTCCCCGAAATACTTTCTGGGAATTGAAATCTCTAGAAAGCCCAACTCCATGGTCCTTTCACAACGGAAGTATGCTCTTGATCTTTTAAAGGAGGCAGGACTGACTGGTGCTAAACCTGCACGTTGTCCTATGGCTGTTGGAGAAGACAAAACTTGGACAGATAACTCACCTCTTCTCTTCGATCCTACGAGATACCGGCATCTGGTGGGCAAGCTCATATATCTCACGGTAACCAGACCCGACATCTCTTATGCTGTTGGCAAGGTGAGCCAGTTCATGCAAGCTCCGAGGGAGTGTCATCTACAATCTGCTCTGAGGATATTAGAGTATATTAAAGCTGCTCCAGGGAAAGGACTCTTATTTCAGAAAAATGGTCACCTTAGGGTTGAAGCGTACTCTGATTCAAGCTATGCGGATGACAAAGGGGACCGCAAATCGACTTCAGGTTTCTGCACATTTGTTGGAGGCAATCTTGTGAGTTGGAAGAGCAAGAAACAGTCTGTCGTTTCCAGGTCCAGTGCAGAGGCGGAATATCGCAGCATGGCATCGACTACATGTGAGTTGAAGTGGTTGCGGGCTCTCATGCTTGACTTAGGAGAGGTTTACAACTATCCTCTTTCTATGTTCTGTGACAATAAGGCCGCGATACACCTTTCCAAAAATCCGGTCTTTCATGAGAGAACAAAACACATAGAAGTCGACTGTCATTTTATTCGGGAAGAAATATTGAAGAAACAGATTTGCACTCCTTTTGTTACTTCCGACAACGAGTTGGCAGATGTCTTCACCAAGCCGGTGTCCGCTTCCTTTTTCCACATCTGCGACAAGCTGGGCATGATCGATATATATGCTCCAGCTTGAGGGGGAGTGTTGAAGTTGGTGACCGGGCGGTCTGGCGGTTTGTCTTGGCGGGTTGAAGACCGCGCGGTCTGGCGGTTTGTCTCAGCCGGCTTGGAGGCCGGGCGGTCTGGCGGTCTACTCTGGCGGTCTATCTTCCTCTCTGGTGGTAGCCGTGCGGTTAGCCCTGCTATCTAACCGCGCGGCTTGTGCGGTTTGTTTTGTATAGTCCGCTTAGTCCTGTAAATTTTAGTCCCACATCTCTTATTTGTATTCTCTCATCTCTCCTCCATTCTATATAAAGGAGGGCATACCATTGTAATAGATACCTTTTTTGGATAATAAAGTTTCAATTATTCAAAAGCATATCCGCTTGTTTTCTACTTTTCGCTTCTTTTCGCTACTTTCTAACACTAGTGTATGCTTAGCAGGCGGTTGACTCCCAGGAAGTAACCGGGCGGATAGCAATGTTATCCGCGGAGTCCGGCTTGAAGCGGACTGAAGAACTGGAGCTCGGCAGACCGGTTTGGCAGTTGCCTTGGTCTTGCTCTAGTGAAGCGGCAAGTGGAAGCCGCGGAGACCGCCGGTCAGCGCGGACAGAAACTGGAGGTCGCCCGGTATGGCGGGCTAGATCCAGTGTCCGCCAGTAAGTGCGGACTGGCCCTTGTGGCCAGCGGACTGGACTTGGTAGGAATTGAACCATGTCCAGGATGGCTCAGTCCGGGGAGATCGCGCAGTGGAGTGCGGGCTGGTTTCTCAGTCCGCCAAGCGTATTAGAAGTGTTGTTGCCTTGTTTGCTAGCTTGGGAAATGCGGACTGGAGAATTGCTTGTGCAGGAGCGTGCGGACTGGAGCCGGAGTCCGCTGAGTCCGGTTTAGCCTTGTGACGAGGTTATGGACTCAGGAGTTGCGGACTGGAGTCTGCTGTTAGCGGACTGGATTGGCGTGTCCACTAAGTCCGGAGGTGCCTTGGCAATGAGGTAATGGACTTGGGATATGCGGACGGAAGCCGGGTGTCCGCTGAGTCCGGCAGGTGCCTTGATGGCGAGGCTGCGGGCTCGGGTTTTGCGGGCTGATGCCTTGTCCGCAGAATGGCGGACACGGCTGTTGTGGAGTCCGGCTGTGGTGGTCCTGGCTTGGCCTCTGGCGGCAAGGCGGGCTGGATATTGGAGTCCGGCCTTGGAGAAGCTGGGGCGGACTGGCTATCTGCACAGGAGCGGCGAACTGGAATGTGTGTCCGCGGGCTGGCGGACACACTTGTTCTAGCTGCGGGTTGTGGCGGTGATCCTATCGGCTAGGGCGGTGACCATACTCATCGTCGTGCCTATAAATAGGACCCATGTCACATCAGGAATTGAATGAACCTAGACCGAAGTAAGTGAACAGTAATTGAGCTCGCGTAAGTTGCTGCGGTCTGGACTTTGTGTCCGCGCGGATTGAGAGTTGACCCGGTTGTGCTGTGCAGGTTGTGCGGATAGCGCTGGAAAGCCAGGACTTGGCTCTGATTGCGGTCAGGGACAGTGAGGACTCTGCGGTTAAGCAACAGGCGGTAAACAGCAGGTCGCGGATAGCGACCAGGCGGTCTTCTCTTTGGCGACTTGGTTCGGGGTTCAGGAAGTCGCCTGCTTCAGGCGGACTGTTCCATTCGGTGACGCAGCTTGTGCGGTCTGGCGGCGTGCAGACCGGCGGTGAAGAGCTAAGCATTGGAATAAGGGGTGAGTCCGCGCGGCTTGGGTTGCGGTCTGGCGACCTGGCGGACTGAGCGGACTCCACAGCAGTAGGTCGGCGGCTTGTTGTTTGAGTCCGCGCGGCTTGTTTTTTGTTCTTGTCTTTGTAACTGTCTCTGCTCTTCCGGTGTTGGGTTTTGGTGAAGCATGTCTCGCCATGTATGTCTCGCCTTGTAATGAAGTTTGCTCTTGATCAATAAAGAAGCTTGTGCTGCATGTGTTGCTGGTTGTTACTGCTTTGTTGAGATAACCCCTGCTAACTCCACGATCCGGGAAAACTTTCAACATTATAAGTAGGCGTATTCTCCTTCGGTTTGTTGAGTTTTCAGCAGGGTATCCAAGGGGGCGTCTGCGGTTTGTTGAATTTTAACATCTAGTGATGATGAGGAAGCCTACTTCGGGCTGGTGGGTCGCTCGGACTCAGAAGGAGAATGCCCCCCATTTACTGGGAAGGTAAAAGCTCACACCCCTCTCTCCGACTCTGACTCTGATCCTGAGTCTCAGGATGATGAACCTGAGGATGGCCCTTCGGCCCGTGAAGCTGAGCTCCTCGAGAAGTATGAGCTTCTGCTCAACACTTTCGATGAGTGCCGTAAGAGACTGAAGGCTGAGAAGAAGGAAGTAAAATTCCTTAAGGGTGAGTGTGTATCCCTAAGGGAAGAGGTCACTAGCTTGATTTCTCTCCGACAGGAGCACCTTGACCTGACTTCAAAGCATTCAGAGTCTTTGAAGCTCCTTGATCTTAAGCATGAGGAAGTCGACAAGTTGGAAGAACTACTTGCGGCAGAAAGGAAGATCGTCAAGAGCTTCTCTATGCCAAAAACAGTTCTTCCAGTCGTTGATACCTTCTCTGCTCAGGCCAAAGGAGCTGGCTTGGGGCATATATGGGTATCTGGTCCTTCATCTAGGAGAAACAAGAACCAGAGGAAGAATAAGGCCGCCAAGAAGGCCTCTGCTGATGAAAAGGGTAAGGCTCCTCTTAGTCCTGTTGCGTTCAGAAAGCCTGGCTTTCCTTGCAGCCAACATGACTTTGAGTCAACATTTGGGCATCATTTCCGGCCCTCGGTTGCAAAGCCAAAGAGCCGGTATGACGGTTGGAACTTTCCCCGGAACTTCGGTGAGAGTGCCTTCAAGGCACCTTATGAGGAAATCCACATGGGAAATTATGGTCCGTTCACTAGCGGCCATAATGGAAAGCAGGCACCAAAAGCCAAGCCTGTTATACAGAAGGTGACAAAGTCATGTGACTGTTGTCACCATGAGGCCTCCACCTCCAGATCCAAGGCCCCAGCAGTACCCACCGTTCCCAGAGTAAGGCAGGAGCCTAGGAAGAGGTACAACAGATTCGACTGTTGGTGCTGTGGCAAAGTCGGTCACTTTGCCGTGGATTGTTGGTTTAATCCAAGGAATTACGAGACTCCCTATGTTAGCAATGCGAGACCGACCACTCGTAGGGTTAACCAACCGAGGGGGAGTGTGCTAACCAGGAATCTAGGACCCAAGTTCGATTGGGTTCCTAAGGCAAATTAATTTTGTTTTGCAGGAATGTCCAAAGGCCACCAAAATGCCGATCTGGTATTTGGACAGTGGATGCTCCCGGCATATGACCGGGACAAGAAGCCTGCTGCGTGATTACACTACAGTCGAGAATGGACTCAAAGTCATCTTTGGAGGGTCAGATCGAGGAGTCACCTGAGGTTACGGTATGATTTCCAACGGTATAATCTCTATCACCGACGTGGCTTATGTTGAAGGCTTAAACCATAACCTGATCAGTGTAAGTCAGTTATGTGATAAAAGTTATGACGTTAAGTTCTGCAAGGATAAATGTCTGATAATTTCACGTACCTCTTCTGAAACGGTATTATCAGGCATTAGGAGCAGAAATATCTTCTGTTTAGATTTTCTCAGTTTAGATTCATCTACCCCCGTATGCCTTGTGGCAACAGGCAGTGCATCTCTTTGTGAACAATGGCACAAGAGATTGGCACATATTAATTTCAAGACAATTAGTATGCTGTTTTCTAAGAACTTGGTAAGGGATGCTCCTAGTATCAAGTGCATCAAAGATAGCCCCTGTCCTGCATGCCAGATGGGCAAACAAACTCGGGCTACCTTTAAGAGCATCGCAGACAAAGACTCTTCCCAATGTCTTTACCTTTTACATATGGACTTGTTTGGTCCAATGCAAGTTCATAGCTTGGGAGGCAAGTCCTATACGCTAGTGATAGTTGATGATCATTCTCGGTTTACATGGGTGTTCTTTTTGAAACGAAAGTCAGATACGTTTGACATCTTCACTAATTTTGTCAAGCAGGTTCAGAACGAATTTAACTGCTCCGTGGTCAAAATCAGAAGTGACCATGGAACAGAATTCAAATCTGGTACTATGACAGAATTTTGTGAAGAACAAGGTATCTTTCATGAGTTTTCCTCCCCGCGCACTCCTCAGCAAAATGGAGTTGTGGAGAGGAGAAATAGAACTCTCATTGAAGCCTGCACGACAATGTTGAAAGACGCTTCTCTCCCGGAATACTTCTGGGCAGAGGCTGTCAATACAGCTTGTCATGTACAAAACCGAGCATTGATCAACAAGCATCATCGTAAGATGCCCTACGAGCTACTGAAAGGCCGGAAACCAACCATGTCCTACTTGAGGATTTTTGGTTGCAGATGCTATGTACTGAATAATGGGAAGTACCCGCGTACTAAATTCGGTGAAAAATGCTTCGAAGGCATATTCATGGGCTATAGTTCCCATAGTCGGGCATATAGGGTCTTCAATAAGAAAACCCTAGTGGTAGAAGAATCAATAAATGTTGTATTAGATGAAGGAAGTTTGCTTAACAGCAATTCTTCCAGTAGTATTCTTGAAGATGCAGGTGCTCGACTTGAACAGCTGAGTCTGGATGAGACCGCTAAAGATGATGCTCCTAAGTACGTCAAAGTTTCCACCTCCACGTCATCTGAAAATGTTGAAGATCAAAATGGAACAAATATCTTAGAAGAAGGAGAAGCCCAAGAAGTAGTCGAAGCTCCAGACGCAAGACTTCTTGAGCTCCGGCACGTGAGGGATCATCCTAGAGATCAGATCATCGGAGATCCTCGTGTCGATGTCAGAACTCGAAGAGGTACTATTAACGAAGTATTGCATCTTAGCTTTCTGTCACAGGTAGAGCCAAAGAAGTTCGACGAGGCGAACAAGGATGCGGCATGGATTCTGGCCATGCAAGATGAACTACATCAATTCGAACGTTGCAACGTTTGGACGCTTGTTCCCAGACCATACAAGCAAAATGTGATTGGCACCAAGTGGATCTTCAGAAATAAGCTGGATGAACATGGTGTCATCATAAAGAACAAGGCCAGGCTGGTGGCTCAAGGTTACAGACAGGAGGAGGGGATTGACTTCGACCAGACCTTCGCACCAGTCGCAAGGCTCGAAGCAATCAGATTGTTTCTGGCGTATGCTTCACACAAAGGATTCACAGTCTATCAAATGGATGTGAAATCAGCATTCTTGAACAGAGACCTGAAAGAGGAAGTATATGTCGCTCAACCCCCAGGTTTTGTCAATCCTACTAATCCTAATCATGTTTATTTTCTTAATAAAGCCTTATATGGGTTGAAACAAGCTCCACGAGCTTGGTATGAGACTTTATCTAGTTTTCTTCTTGAGAACAAGTTCTCTAGAGGTAAAATATATAAAACATTGTTTCTCAGGGAAGTCAAAGGCAAGATTTTGCTGGTGCAAATCTATGTCGATGACATAATATTCGGCTCAACGGACAACAATCTTTGCAAAAAGTTTTCTAAACTTATGCAAGGAAAGTTTGAAATGAGCAGTATGGGAGAGCTCAAGTATTTCTTAGGACTTCAAGTGAAACAGTCTGAGGATGGAATCTTCATCTCTCAGACGAAGTTCACAAATGAACTCCTTAAGAAATTTGGTATGGAGAGTGCAACCTCTATGAGGACTCCAATGGGATCCACCATGTCTCTGGATAAGGATGAGAAAGGTAAACTTTTCGATGAAACCAAATACAGAAGCATCATTGGATCCCTGCTCTACCTTACTGCCAGTAGACTGGATATCATGTTCTACACATGTGTCTGTGCCAGATATCAGGTGAACACTAAGGAATCTCACTATGTCGCTGCAAAGCGAATTCTAAGATACCTTAAAGGTACTCCTAATCTTGGCTTGTGGTACCCGAGAAACAATGATGTCGAGCTAATAGGCTTTTCAGATGCTGATTTTGTAGGGAGTAGGGATGACCGGAAAAGCACTTCCGGGACGTGTCAATTCCTCGGAAGAAGGCTTATCTCATGGAACAGCAAGAAGCAGAACTGTGTGGCTACCTCCACAGCAGAATCTGAGTACATCTCAGTAGGCAGCTGTTGCGCACAACTCCTATGGATCAGAAACCAGTTAGCCGACTACGGCCTTTAGTTCAAGGAAGTTCCAATGTACTGCGACTCCTCCAGTGCAATTGCCATTGCCAACAATCCGGTATCGCACAGCAGAACGAAGCATATTGAAGTGCGCTACCACTTCATTCGGGAGCACGTGGAGAACAAGGACATCTCTCTCTGTTATGTCCCCACGGACAAGCAGATTGCTGATATATTCACAAAGCCCTTAGACGAGGCCAAGTTCAATCTTTTCAAGACTGAATTGGGAATGCTCAACTATGAGGACTGAAGACTACAGAAGCTCCAGGCTCGTGCACGATCTGAGGGGGAGCAAGGACATCAAGTGTGAGCACAGACCCAAGAACTGAGGGGGAGCAAGGGGTCAAATGCTACCGACCCCGATTTGCAGAAGCCGAAAAGGGGGAGATTACCCCAAGGCTAAGGTGGCTCCAAGCTTGTTCCCAAGAAATTGGTATTGGTAAGGGATAACTCACTCAACTCAATTTTAAGTTTCTGGTTTTCATTCCCATTTGCTCTATTCACCTTAGCTTGTAGGGTTTAGGCTTCTTCAAATAGGGGGAGATTGTTGGGTATTGTATCCACAATGTACCTGATTTGAAGAAGCCCCTGGACAAGCTAAGGTCAATAGACTATGTATTTGATAAAATCCTTCTAGTTGTGCTTGCAGTTTTTCCACGCTAAGTGCACACCAATGTCAGGGTGCAGTAGGTCAATATACACGGGTCTGCACGACGTAATCCCTCGTTGAGCGGATCAGTGTGTTGGCCTACGTGTATTCTCTCTATTGGAGTGCACTTATTTTCAAGCACAGGGCTGTAAATATGCAGGAGAAGACAAGGAGCAAGGATGGGTCAAGGAGCACCTCATAGGTGGAAAGACGAAAATTCGTCTAAGGTTAAATCGACGAGAATCACCAAGTGATTCTCGCCGATTCGGCGAGAATCACTTGGGATTCTCGCCGATTCGTCGAGAATCAGAAGTTGATTCTCGCCGAACTCGATCCAGCCACTTCTAAGCGAGCACCTCTGCTTCTAAGAAAGAATCGACGAGAATCACCAAGTGATTCTCGCCGATTCGGCGAGAATCACTAGTGATTCTCGTCGAATCGTCGAGAATCACTGGTTGATTCTCGCCGTCTCGACCTGGCCTAAAGCAGCGCGTGCAACCGAGGCAAATTCGACGAGAATCAATCTTGATTCTCGCCGAATCGTCGAGAATCACCTTTGATTCTCGACGAATCGGCGAGCATCACTTTCGATTCTCACCGATTTTGACTTGGGCGTTTTTCTGGATCTTCCTGAACCGGATTCTGTCGCTGTCATTGTTCTGGACCGATTTTTGGGATTTTTCTTGTGGGTCCCACAATGGTCAAATTAGTAGTATCTACAGTATATATACGGGTATTTTGAACTGTAGAGATACAGAAAAAGAAGTCGAGCAGAGAAAACCCTAAAATCGCGAAATCGCTCCGCCGCATCCGTCGCCGCTCGCGCTAGTCAGCCGCCGTTGTTGATCGTGTTTCTTCCCGATCTCCGGCAACAGAAGCTTAGCAAAGCTTGAGTCTCACGCGTCTATCCAGAGATCCCTTGTCTCTCGATTTGTTGATCGGGAAAAACTTCCCATCCGAATCGATCGAGACGACCGATCCTCGTGTGACCGTTGGTAGACCTAGCTTGCTTCGCTATGAAGATTGGATCTCTATTTTCAGCAGCCGCTCATCATCATAGCCGCCGATCCCGAAGCTAGCCGCCGCTCGTGTTGCCGCCGCCGATTCCGGGGAGATCCTCTCCAAGAGAGACCAAGGTTGTAGACTCTTCGTTGACTTCACGAACACGTCGTCGAACGAAGAGGAACATCGTTGTCTCCAAACGAAGTTTGTATCTCGTGTACATTCTATATTTACTTTTGTTGTAAAGGAACTTTTGTTCCGTGTTGTAAGGGTTGGGTGCAACCCGTTTTGTGGGAGTGTTGACTCTCACATGTGGAAGGGTTCCTTCCGATAGTGCAGGGATTGGATTTCAATCCTGTTGGAGAAGAGACCGAGTCGTCCCTTGTTGGGAGATAGGTCGAAGGGGGAAAGTGGATGTACCCAAGTCGGGGAACCACTATAAATTGCCTGTGTATTCTGTGTGCTGTGCTTTTTATTTTTATTGTGCAGGTACATTCGTAAATTCCGCAAAAGCGCTACACGTCACCTATTCCCCCCCCCCCCCCCCCATAGGTGCACATAGTTGACACTAGGTGGACTTTCAGTTATCTATACCAAGAAACAATTCCCCCACTCATCTCCTCCTTTAAATCCTACTCCTTTCTCTGTTGCATGTCCCAAATGAATATTAGCTTTACAACATCTTTTCATGTGACCTACCTTATCACACCTAAAGCACCTGAGTCCCTTCTGACCTCTATCATGCTTAGGAGGAACTTTGCCTTCCTCTTGGTGTGATGAGGTAGAAGTGCTCTCACAACCATAGATCTTCTTCTCCTATTTCTTTTTCTGAGAAAATAGGACTTCATTATCTCCCCTTGAGATAGAAAATCCAGACATCTACCTTGCTAGGCTCTCTAGAGATACCAGCTGGTTCTCCAACTCTATCAAGGATAGTTGGGTAGCCCAACCCTATACTGAAGTGATGAAGGCAACATACTCCTTTCGCAAGCCACAAATGACATACCTCTTCAACTTTGCCTTAAAATAGGATCATTTGAATCCAGTGTTGATATCTCAACACACAAGTTATTCATCTTCAAGAAGAATACAAAGATTGATAAGTCTCCCTGAGTGTCCCATGCCAACTCATTATTTAGGAACTACAGTCTAATAACATTCTTCTTATTGAATAGCACATCCAGAGATGTCAAATTTCTAAAGTCATCTTGCATCCTATAATGTGATTGAACAAGTCTGGAGAGATCACCCGTTTGAGCGTGAACTCAGCCTTTACATTGGTCCACCTCTAAGTTCTCACCTCTTATGTATTATCTCTAACTGGTACGACTGCTTCCCTTGCATCTCCTCCAACATCCCAAAGATCTTCTCTAAGCATGTGGCTCTTCATATAAGACTTTAACTTCTTGTTGTTAATTTGAGTCAACAACTCAATCCCAAGTCCTCTTCCAAAACCTCCTTCCATTCTAGTTTCCTGGTTTATCACTTCCAAAGGAACTTAACAAGTGGCGCTAAAACCTTTGTGCTCTTATACCAAGAAAGAAAAACTAAGGTCCAAGGAACACTCAACTATACAATGACTTGTATTAACTTCAACTCTGATACAATGACAAAGAATACAAGCGCGATGCATAATTTCACGTTGTATTGGATGAAAAATCAGAATAAATAATAAAACAAACAAAAGTGATTGCCTCAACTCCCTCTTAACAGCTTAACCACAAAGGTCGCACTATTGATCACTTATTGAACTACTTGAGGTCGCCAAGGGAGAAGATCACACAGCCTGGTCACTTAATCGCAGTTACCGCTGACGGTAAAGTTACCACGCCGCACTAACTTCCTACCTGCCAACTTCTGCCCACGATTTCACACTGAAGCCACCAATGGCCTTACCGCCAGTTCTAGTCGCCTTATCACCCAATGCTAGTGGTACAACTTGCATGTGGTTAACCAAAAATCTCTTCTCCTTGCCACAACTTGCTAACCGCAACCTAGTGGTGCACAAAAAAGCCGTTCCTAACCGGTCTGGTTGGGATCGGACGGGTTAGGACCGACTAGAGACCGATCCCGGTGAGGACCGGTCCAGTCCCGGACTGGTCCCAGGGGTCCCAAGGAGTCCCCTTTATTCATCAAAGATCGGTCCCGGACTGGGACCGGTCCCGGACCGGGACTGGTAAAAGACCGGTCCCGGACTGGGACCGATCAAAAGATTGGTAAAAGACCGGTCATTTTAGTAATTTTAGTAAGAGACCGAACATTTTTAGTCATTTTAGTAAAGACCGGACATAAGACTTGTAAAAAAGACGGGTCCGGGACCGGTTCGGGACCGGTTAGGACCGGTCCTTCGGTCCCCACCATTCTTCCTCCAGAGTAGGAAAATCGGTCCCGGACCGGGACTGGTTTGAGCGGGACCGGTTGGCCAAAAGACCGGTCCCGGACCGGCCTGGCAGTCTTTTTGTGCAGGACTGCTGCAACCTTGCCTTCTGACCTATAATTATTTACAAGTGACAGGGGTACGTACTCCAATTGATAGGCTGTCAAAAAATATTTTGGAATCTAAGGCTTCGTTTGTTTCGGCGTTTTTGCCGGGCGTTTGGAGCAAATGCTGCCGGACGGCGGGCAAACAATCGGGGCGCCGGCGGCGTTTGCTCCGTTTGCTCCAGCCGCAAGAAGAAAAAGCCCCTCAAACGCCGCTTTTCCAACCACGCCTCCCCTCCTCCGGTTCCAACTCACCATTTCGATCCACCGGGAGCAAACGCCACTGCCGTACCAAATGAAGGCTTCATTTGGCACAGCGTTCCGACCGGCCGTTTGGGGCAAACGATGCCGGATAGCGGGTAAACAAACACCTTCCGGCGGCGTTTGCTCCAGCTGGACCCGCCGCGCCCTGAGAAACGGGGCAAAAAGCCCCGTTTCGATCAGTAGCTCCACCCCTCCAGTTCGAGCAGCAGCCCGTCTCCTACCGCCCCCGTCTCCACCCACGGCGCCAAATGCAGCCTTAGGCTCCATTTGGTTCGGCGGTTTGGGTCGATCCGGCGGGTGGAAACTGAGTGTTCGAACCAGAGGGGGAGATGTGTAACACCCTAAAATCAATTTGGGTTCAGGCATGGGTGACACAGCTTGGGACACGGGCGTGTCCCAGGGCGTGTCATGATTGGGTTGTGTGGTCAATGAATTTTGCTCGACGATCGTCGAGTGTCGAGTGTCAATTGAGGACACGGCTTTATGACACGGGCGTGTCACAGTGTGTGTCAATATGGTCGACGAACTCAGCCCGACGTTTTGATCCAGGGCGTATTTGCGGGACATGGGTGTGTCCAGGTGCACACGGCCTGGAACACGGGCGTGTCCCAGGGCCGTGTGAGTCTCGGGTAATTTTGAGGTTATGCAGCCTGATGCACACGACCACAGACACGGGCGTGTCAGTGGACACGGCCCGTGACACGGGCGTGTCCCACGACCGTGTACTGGTTGGCTGTAGTCGGTTGCCTGCCGCTTTAGGGGACACGACCTATGACACGGGCGTGTCACAGGGTGTGTCAGGCCATGTTCATGCTTTTCTGGCCATTTCTAAGCCGTTCGATTCCCTCTTTCTGGATCCAATGGATAGGCTTTGTCCAGATATTGATAAGGCCGGCAAAAAGGGGGATTTAACCCTTCCTCTTCATGATCTTCTTCTTCTTCTCATTTCAAGAGAGAGCAAGAAAAGGGGAGTGCAAGGGAAGGAAGGAGGAAGAGAAACCAGTTGCTGGAGGAGCTGCGGAGTGCGGACGAAGATCCGAGAGCGGATTCGTGAAGGCTAAGCCGAGGCGGTGACTGCCATCCGGCGACTTCATGGCGCCGAAGCAATCTTCAAGGGTAACGATCTCCTTCTTGGACATTGAAGTCCTTTCTTTATGCATATGCGTGGAATCCTCCACCAAAAGGTGGACTCGCGAAGTGATTCCATTGTGGAGTCTACATCTAGAGCCGGAATTGTGGAGTACGGCATAGGCATGCTGTGTGAAGCCCATCTGGACCGTTAGTCCGGATTGGTGATGACCATGGGTAAACCGGAGAAGACTTCGTGGATTTGCAAAGATGCTACGCGCTTTATGTCTTGGATTATTGAATGCTATGTGTGGATGGTATGATCATGTGTGGGCTAGCCATGGATATGATCTTGGATGCTTTGTGAAGCTCCTTGTGGTTTGCTCTGCGAGAGCGGAAAGCTGCGGCTACCCAGGAAGGGAAGGCCGACCCGCGTCATAGTGCGCCAGTGACGATGTGAGCACGGGCAAGGCTAACCTGTACCTGGGCATGTGGAGAGATCGATTGGTGGCAGTGTTCGGGAGTGTGCGATAGCCCGACTTGCTACACCGAAATAAAAGCTGGTCGATCTGTTGGATGAATGCTCATGTTTGCCATGCGGTACATGCCTCTGCTTGGTTTGGGCGGAATGCAACTAGCATGCGTGTTGGGGTGACTAGGACCGGCCAACCAACAAGTTAATTACCGTGCAATTGGTGGTGTTACCACGGGTTTCCGGTACACCGTAAGGTGCCCTGAGTGCACGAAGCGTCTGGCTGCGGTCGGCGTTTGTGATTTGATGTGTGTGATTGTGATTGTTAGCTATTATACTTGCAAATAGATACAGGGAAGGAACCACTGCCCCAGGCATGGGGTAGGGTCGTTATAATTGGTCAGTTGTAGCTGACCGTTACTTTGTTTGTCGCTCTTTGGTGGATGTCTACCTGCAGGTGCTGCGACTTGAAATGAAATGAACGGATTGAAAGCTTGCGGTTAGGGCCCTTGAAGGCCAAGTGCATCGTGGTTGGATTTCATGTGTGGTCGGCCTGCGTGCCGATGTATGAACTTGTATATGTGTAAAAAGAGAAACTTGTAAGGCCGTAAGGCCATGTGTGTGTGGGTTGTATACATTCCTGGTTTTGGATATATAAATGTGGAATTTATGTATTAGTGGACATTCCTGGAGTTGAGTTCATGCAACTTAATTAATGATGCGCTAGAATGGGACACATATAGAAGGTGATCACCACAAGTAATTCCGTCACTTGTCTGTGACCTATGGCGTGGGGCCCCGACCGGACCCACCGTTATAGGCCATGTGACGAGTGGGGGCGTTACAAAGTGGTATCAGAGCCAGGTTGAGATTGTTTGGGAGGAGAGAACAGAATTGAACTCACGAATGTCCACTAGGAATGTATTTCATGCACATGACGTGCGTGAGTGTGTAGTCAATGTAGCAGTACCGTTATGATCGGAATTATTAATGGTGTTCTGTACATTGATACGTGGCGAGGAGTGGAGCTGGGCCGTCTGAGCCCCAGCGGTCTGATGAGAGTGTCGCACCGGTTGAAGCGCCTACGCCTCCTTTGGCGGAGACCATTCGGGTGGTGACGGAAACAGTGCTCGCAGTATTGCAGACACAACCTGCAAGGCCTGCAGTGGTACCTGTGCAGCTTGGTGTTCGGCAAGAGCCTGTGGATGAGCAGTTGAAAAGTTTTATGGAATTTCATCCACCTACGTTTGGCGGGGCAATTTCTCCAACGCAGGCGGAAGATTGGCTTGCGAGAGTAAAACGAATCATGACTGCAATCAGGACAACGGAGGAGCAGAAAGTGACTTTAGCCACTTTTCTGTTGGAAGGAGACGCAAGATTATGGTGGGATGAGATGGAGGTGCATTACTTGGCCGGTCGCGGGTTAGCGGAGGTGTCCATGGAAGAATTCTCCCGCTTGTTTTTAGCCAAGTACGTGCCAGTGTCCCAGTGGATTGCTATGGAAAATGAATTTTTACGTTTAGTGCAGGGTGAGCGGGATATTGATACATACCTGCATGAAGTTACCAGACTGGGGCGGTATGCGGGATCTACTTTCGCCGAGGAAGCCCGAAAGACGAATCGATTTTATGAGGGCCTTCGCGATGAGTTAAGGTTGGCCCTTTCGAGTTCGGTGAGCCAAGGTTTCCGAGTATTGGTAGACACAGCCCGTGCATTGGAAAAGGATATTGAAAGTGCAAGTTAGATCTGATATACTCTAGATGGGGGGTGAATAGAGTATGGTGTTTGCTAAAAACTTTTTACAACAGTTGTTGTAATCCTAAGTGAACAGGGAAGCAAATAATATAAAGTAATCTAAACAAGAAGCAACTATCTAATCACAGATTAAACACAAAGCAATCACAAAGCACAGCCAGAAACAAAAAGAAACACAAGCAACCAGAAGACATAAGGAGCTATAGTGGTTCCCCAATCAATCTGGGTACATCCACTCTTCTACCACCCTAGGTAGGAATCCACTGCAGGATGAGTTGATCAGGTGTCTTGGGCACCAATGAGCTTTTGATAAGGTGCTCAAAAACCAAACCAGATTTTTTGATCAGGTGTCTTGCCACCAATGAGCTTTTGATAAGGTGCTCAAAAACCAAACACAAACTTTTTAAGGGAGTTTGAAAAACCCATTACAGCATAGTGAGAGAGAGAGAGGGAAAGAGATGATCTTCTCTATCAACAGTCAGAGAGAAGATAGTGGTTGTTGTCAAAGCTCCCCCTGAGATCTGTAGTTGTTCAGGAAGTGAAGCTTTGCAGTAGGGTGATAGGCCTTCAAATGATTTGATCTCCAGCAAAAGATGATTTCAGCAGCAACTGAAATGTGAGGTGTCTGGAGTCTTGAATGATGATGGCTTTTGAACACTTGAATCAAAAGAGATCTGAAGATTTCAGTTTGTTGATCTCCTTTGGTGATGGTGTTCTTGTATGAATCTTTGAGACTGAGAATGTCTGCAACTCTTTTTTCTTTCTCTTGTGTGATTGTTGTTGTGTAAGAGTTGTTGTTGCAGAGAGAGATTCTTGTTATTCTTTTTTTCTTCTTCTATATCTTTGTTGTAGAGAATAATTCTGTCTTTTATTCCATCTGTCTGAATAGAAATGATCCATTGTCCAAGATAGCCGTTAGCCTGTCATTAATTACTTCCTTAATTGCTTTTATCTTCTAGAGGAAAGTCCAATAAAACATTCCTTGATAATTCCTTGAAACTTGCTCCAGATTACTTAAAAACGGCTACAAGATCTCTGAATTAAATGCTAACAACAATTCCTTAAATGTCTGAATTTGAATCTTGAAAATCGTTGAACTATTCAGAAAAACGTCGAACTGAGCTACACTATCGTTGAACTGAGCTCAGAGATTTGGACTTAGACGGAAACAGAGATCGTCGATCTGAGCTCAACTATCGTCGAACTGAGCTCAGAGATAGCGAAACAAACTGGAGTCAAGATCGTCGAACTGAGCTCGAAGATCGTCGAATGGAGTTCGACGACTTGATGAAGTTGAGCTCAGAGATCGTCGAATGGAGTTCAACGACTCGTCGAAGTGAGCTCAACGATCGTCGAATGGAGTTCGATGATTTGTCGTACTGAGCTCAACGAAATGACTTAGTCTCCAAAAACTGAAAAACCTGGTCTTGAGGGCAGCTTCCAAACCTAACTACTAACCCTTAGACTCAATTCTACTTGACCTTTAGATCTATACAATGAGGTCAAAATAGGTTTCCTAATAGACATAGTGATCCTGTCCCAAATCAGTAATAGGGTATTCCAACAATCTCCCCCTATTTGGGTTAGGATTACTATTTACAGATATTGGAAAATTAAAAACATATACAAGGCAACAATATAACAAACAAGACATTGCAGAATCACACATATATTGCCACAGATAGATCAAAAATCAAAATAACTGTCACCTTACATAATTACTCCTTTTCTTTGCTCTTTATAAGTACTATTTCTCTATTTAGATTGCGAGCTTCCTTTTTAGATCTTCTATCATCAGCTGCACCTAAAGAGGTTTGTTGCTTAGGCCTGGGCATTACAGCTTCACAATGCAGCTTCATGTAGCTTTCAGAATCAAAGAACTTGCTGGAAGCATATCTTTCAAGTTCCTTTTTCCTTTGTTCTGATAAAGTAGTAATACTGGAAGTGTCTTTGCCTTGTTCTCTGGCTTTCTTAATTTGATCCAAAGCAGCTAATTCCTTCATCCTGGCTGTCCATGAAGTTGGATTGTTCTCTGGATCCTCAAAAGGAACTGGAGGCTCATATATATTTGAGGGATTGTCTAGAGGAGCTCTGTATGAGACTAACTCTTTAAGCTTGTAGGGAAAGGGACCTGAAGTAGTATCAGAGGAAGCTTGTCCTTCCCTTGAATAAGGGTGTTGCCTAGAATAGCCTTTGGAGTATACTTGAAATTCTCTTTGGTTTCCTCTATAGTTTCCTCTCCTTGATTGGTAGCCTCTGGATTGACTTCCCCTGTATTGGGATCTACCTTGAGGTTGATAAAGGGTTTGGCTTCTGGCAGAGGGTTGAACAGCAGAGCTACCACCTGCACCTGCATCAGGAGGAGGAGGAGGAGGATGATGGAACTGAGAGGAACCTTTCTCATACTTTCTCTTTTTCTTCATGGCCTTCAATTGATTCTTGGAGTATTGCATCCAGTGTTCTGTGATAGGACAGTTATGCAGTATGTAATAAGGAATATCATTGGTATCTTTGACTTTTGCTGGAGGAACCCTTTTCATAGCCTTGCTTCTGGCCTTTCTTTTCCTTGCAATAGTTGCAGAGGAGTCATCTGAATCAGTCCTATATTGATCACTTTCTGAGCTTTGTTCATCATACAGTGCATCAATCCTTTTCAGATAGTCTATCTGTTGTTGGGATTGAGCAGAGGTAACAGTAGTGACAACAGTTGTGGCAGCAACAGTAGAAGGAGGAATAGAAGCAACACTAGCAGAGGAGATTACATCAGCAGATACAAAACTTTCAGAAGTAACACTCTCAGAAATGAAAGGTACAGCAGCAGTAGATACAGCAGTAACTGGGGCAGCAGCAGATACAGATAAAATACTTTCAGATACAACAGGTTCAGTAACAGAAATAACATCAGTAGTAATAGCAGGCTCAAATTCAAATGCCTCTGTCATATGTATGTCCTCAGATACTGAAACATCAGAATTAACAGCAATATCAACAATATCAGTAGAAGCAGCAGCAACAGAAACAGCAGGGCAGCAACAGAAAGGGACTTTACAAAAGAATAAATTAAGCTGGTGTCACAGCTTGAAATAGGCACAATGGCCTTAGATAGATCTTCAGATGGCTGGACTGCAGTGCTCTCTGGAAGACAGCTGAAATAAACTGAATCAAAATCTGATAATAATGACCTGAGGTCCATTGAGAAAACTGCAACTTGTGGTGTTGAGGCTTGAGCTTGAACGGAGGTAACAGCAGCAGCAGGAAATCTAACCACTTCATGAGGCATCTCCCCCTGCCTAGATTCAGTCAGGACTGGATCAAGGCACCCAGATGAAGGGATTGCCTGAGGAGGAATGAGGGAGGAGAGCCTGGCAGACAGGTCTGCAACTGACTTTAAAAGTGGAGCCAAGGAGGTCTCCAACAAGAGGGATTGCCTGGGAGCTATCAGCTCATAAAGTCTATCTGCTAAGGCTGGAAGATCTACATGCTCAATAGGGACTTGAGCAGAGGTAGAGAATGAAGGTGCAACAACTGGAGATGTTGGTGGAGAGCTAGTGTATGGGGGAAAGGAGGGTTGAGATATGGGGATTGTGGAAATTGAAGATAATGGAATGGAAATAGAGGGTGTGAAGGAGGGTTGTGCAATGATGTCTTGAAGCAATTGTTGATAGGATGTGGATGAAGAGGGTAGATCAGGAGGGGATGAAGGGGAATCATTCATAAAGGAATCATCTATCAGATTGAAAGATGGAAGATGAGATGATGATTCAATTTCTAGGTGAGGGTATTGATGTAGAGGATGGAAAAGTTCTTCTGTGAGAGGTGGAGGTGGAGAAATTTAAGTTGGAGATGAGGTTGAAATAATGATTGTGGAGGAAATTTGAATGGTGGAGGTGACTGGTGGAGATGAAATAAGAGGTGGAGGAGGAGGAGAAGCAGCAGGCAAGTCTTCTACAGGGGCAGAGACTTGAGGGGAAGAGACTGCAACAGTCCTTGTGCCTGAAGTTGCACTTGCAGAGGGTCTGCTGGGCCTCATAATTTGTCTGTCCCACTTTCCAAACAGGGCACAGGAGAGCCTCTTAGAGGCATTGATGTGCATCCCATTTGAGACTAGCAGTGCAGGGCATATGTTTTCAAGATATAGCCCCAGTATCCTTCCAAAGTTGACAAAATTCTTAATGATCTTTTTCTTAATCAAGTCAAAGAAAACTTCTCCCCAGTTTAACTGTTTCTTATCTACAATAGCACCCATCAAACATAGTTGATACCTGGAGATGGTATCATGGGCTGAGTGTTTGGCCAACAATAGTTTCCCAACAACATCAGCCAAAAACCTGTACTCCACAGATAATTTTTCTTCAGGAGTTTGCTAGGGTTTGTATCTGAGTGACCCATTCTAGCAAGTAAATCAGAAAAGGCTTCTCCAGATAGTTCAGCAGAGTCTCCTCCAGAATTCAATCCAAAAATCTTTATCAGGGCAGCAGGTGTAAGAGGTACCTGAGTTCCTGATACTGTGCCAATCACTGTATTCTGGTCCTGGTTGTGGGTAGTATAGACCAACTCCTTGATTTCATCAATAGCCAATTTGATTCTGGTGGACATTATAGTAACTAGCTTTTGCTCCTTGAAAAGTTCTAGAATGTCTCTGAAAATCTGATCACTATTGTTAAACGAATCCATATCAATATCAAATCCTGCATCAAATTTCATTGCGGCCAGGACTGCAACTGAGACGGCCATTGATGCCTGCAAAAAAAAACAACCAAACGACCAAGTGTAGAGAAGTTTGGAGGGAAAGTGAAAATTTGCAGAGAGAATGAAAGCACAAAGGGAGAACGATGGCCGAAAAATGAATTTTATATTAGGGTTCGACGCAGAAAAGGAAAGATCGTTGAACTCAGTTCGACGATCGGGGCTTTTAAAGGAAACTGAAAGGTCATCAACATCGTCGATCTCCGTTCGACGATATTGGAGAGCGTCGAGCTCCGTTCGACGATAGTTCAGAGAACAAAATCTTCGAGCGTCGTTCGACGATCGCTGACCTGGAGAGATAGGTGAGCACTATCTGAGAAGCGTTGAACTCTAGTCGACGATTTCGGAAAGCGTCGATCTCCGTTCGACGATCTGGGGGAAAATCGTCGAGCACAGTTCAGAGACCAGAAACACTATATATACTAGAAGAATCAAGATGTTTGCCTAGTCTTGGTCAATTTTTAGAGTTTTAAAATCTTGGATATTATTTTAGACTTCCTCCATCTAACATTCCTAACTGATTTAGGAAGAAGGTATGTTTCTTTTCATCCAAGGGTTTGGTGAAAATATCTCCCCTTTGTAAATCAGTTGGGATATATTGAAGTTCAATTTTATTTTTCTCAACATTATCCCTTAGAAAGTGATGCCTAATTTCTATGTGTTTTGTCCTACTATGGAGGACTAGATTTTGAGCTATAGAAATAGCACTGGTATTATCACAAAAGATTTTAGACTTATCTAAGTTGTAGCCATAGTCTAGGAGTTAGTTTTGAATCCACAAGATTTGTGAACAACAACTACCTGCAGCCATATATTCAGCTTCAGCAGTTGAAGTTGACACAGATGTTTGTTTCTTGCAAAACCAAGAGACAAGTCTGTCACCAAGAAACTGACAAGTTCCACTGGTGCTTTTCCTGTCAATTCTGCATCCAGCATAATCAGCATCAGAAAATCCAGTTAAGTCAAATGCTGAATCTTTTGGATACCAGAGACCTAGATTTGGACAACTTTTAACATACCTGAGAATCCTTTTTACTAATGTTAGGTGTGACTCTCTATGGCTCACTTGAAATCTAGCACATATGCATGTAGCAAACATTATGTCAGGTCTACTAGCTGTAAGGTACAATAAAGAGCCAATCATTGCTCTATATGTTGTCAGATCAACAGGTTTCCCATGTTCATCAGCATCTAATACAGCATTAGTAGGCATAGGTGTTTTCATACAAGATGCTTCAGACATACCGAATTTCTTGACTAATTCCTTTGCATACTTGGTTTGAGAAATAAATATGCCTTCAGCATGTTGTTTGATTTGCAATCCTAGAAAGAAGGATAACTCACCCATGCTACTCATTTCAAATTTGGAATGCTTTAGATTGGAGAACCTTCTGCACAAATTTGAATCAGTAGAACCAAAAATAATATTATCTACATAGATTTGTACTAGTAGGGTATGTGACTTATGGGTTATAATAAAAAGAGTTTGGTCTACTCTACCCCTTATAAATTCATTTTTCAGAAGGAAGCATGCTAGGGTCTCATACCATGCTCTAGGTGCATGCTTGAGACCATATAATGCTTTGTGCAATTTGAAAACATAATCAGGATGAGTTAGAGAGATAAAACCTGGAGGTTGTCTGACATAGACTTCTTCTTTGATATCTCCATTGAGAAAAGCATTCTTTACATCCATCTGGTATACTTTGAAACCCTTGTGTGTTGCATATGCTAAGAAGATCCTTATGGCCTCCAACCTTGCAGCTGGTGCAAAAGTCTGGTCATAATCTATGCCTTCTTCTTGAGAGTACCCTTGAGCAACTAGCCTTGCCTTGTTCCTTACAATTACTCCTTGATCATCCAATTTATTTCTGAACACCCACTTTATTCCAACAATGGAGTGATCCTTAGGCCTTGGTACTAGTTCCCAAACTTTGTTCCTTTCAAATTGATGCAACTCTTCTTGCATTGCAATGATCCAGTGTGGATCTTGCTCTG
The DNA here is from genome assembly GCA_039583875.1 of Platanthera guangdongensis. Taxonomy (NCBI): domain Eukaryota; kingdom Viridiplantae; phylum Streptophyta; class Magnoliopsida; order Asparagales; family Orchidaceae; genus Platanthera; species Platanthera guangdongensis. The sequence continues at coordinate 9,380,782 of CM077155.1, forward strand.
CATCTTGAATGGATTGAGGTTCAATTTGAGATAGGAAGCAAGTGTGCAACAGGTTTTGGTTGACCTGATTTCTGGTTTGCACACCAGCTGAGATGTCTCCAATTACTTGGGAAATTGGATGGTCTCTTGATGTTACTAAATCAACAAGAGGTGTTGATTGTTCACCAAACTGTGTTGTTGTTTCCTCTTGTGGTATAACAACTGGCTCTTCAAGAGGTTTCTCTTCAGGATGTTGAATGTCTTCTTCATCTTCATTGCATTCCTCTTTTTGAATGATTTGTAATCTGTCCAAGTCTTCATAAAGAGAATGTACCTACAAAGGTTCTATGGTAGAAGTGTTCTTCTCCTTGAAAGAAATGTTAGATTCATCAAAATATATATGCACAGATTCTTCAATTTTAAGAGTTGATTTATTATATACCCTATAAGCCTTACTGATCATGGAGTATCCCAGAAACACTCCTTCATCAGCTTTAGCTTGAAATTTTGCTAATTATTTCTTGTCATTATTATGAATATAACAAATACAACCAAAAATTCTAAAATAATCTACTTTAGATTTCTTCCCTTTGAGTAATTCATAGGGAGTCTTGCCCTTCAGCTTATGTATTAAACTTATGTTCAGCACATAGTTGGAGGTGTTCACTGTCTCTGCCCAAAAGGATAGAGGAAGGTGAGCATCTGACAACAATGTAGTGGTAGATTCAATAATGGTTCTATTTTTTTCCTTTCAGCTACCCCATTTTGTTGAGGAGTTCTAGGAGCTGAGAAAGTGTGCCTGATCCCTTCACTCTGACAGAACTCTTGCATAAGAAGAGAATCAAACTCTGTCCCATGATCACTTCTGATCAGGGCAATGTGAGTATTGAACTCAGTCTGTATGCATTTGAGAAACTCTGTCAAACACTTAAAGTTATCAGACTTCTTCCTCAGAAAGAACACCCATGTGAATCTAGAGAAGTCATCTACAACCACTAAAGTATAAGATTTCCCTCCTAAGCTTTGTACTGTAATGGGTCCAAAAAGATCCATGTGTAACAGATACAAAATCGTAGGTGAATCACTCTTATTAAGTGACTTGAAACTATTTTTAGTTTGCTTACCTAATTGACAAGCCCTGCAGAGTCCTTCCTTCTTGTAGAGGCCAGAAGGTAGTCCTCTAACAAGGTTGTCCTTGGATAGCCTAGCAATGGTTCTAAGGTTTATATGCCCTAATCTCTTATGTCATAATACATTAGGTCTACTAATAGAGTTAAACATGAAAATATCTACTTCAGTTGAAAGAAAGTCTACTAAATAAATGTTATCTTTCCTTTTACCTGTCAACACAGTTGTGTTGTCCTCTGATTTGATCCTGCATAAGGATTTGCTGAAAGTCACCTGGTAGCCTTCATCACATAGCTGACTGATGCTGATCAGGTTGTGTTTCAGTCCTTCCACATAGGCTACCTTCTTGAATGTGACTGTCCCAATTTGGACTGCACCATATCCTTTTGTTAGTCCAAAGTTTGAATCACCAAATATGACTTTGGGTCCAAGCTTGGCTTTAAAGGATGTGAGATTGTCCTTGCTTCCTGTCATGTGCTTTGAGCACCCACTATCCAGATACCATTGTTGGTTTGATGTTGGATAGGTCTTCACCTGCACATAAAATAATTTACTTATTTTTGACCCAGTTTACCTTGGGCCTAGGTTGATAACCTTTAAATTCAGAAATAAATGACATCCCTGGTTGACTCTTATAACCTTCAGGATGATATCTCCTTGGAGGTATTATCCATTCAGTATTAGGGTTAAATCTGGATGAAGGACCCCTAGGATTGGAATTTGATTTACCCTTGAAGAAGTTTTCAAATCTCTGATCTCTGCTCGACGATTATTGAGCTGCGTTCGACGATCTTGGGTCAGATCGTCGAGCTCCGTTCGACGATCGACTGTGACAGAGTTCAGGGTTTAGAGATCGTCGACCTGAGTTCGACGATTTTGCCTGAGATCGTCGATCTGTATTCGACGATCGTCTAGCACCGTTCGACGATTTCTGTTGAACACTTGATTTCTTGGGTAAGTCAGAATTCTTTCTAGCTACCTCTACAACTCCCTTCCCTTTATCAGAAATAAACTTAATTGGGGTTGTTAGTACTATAGGTTGGCTGGATGAAGCACCCAAGCCCAGTGTACTGTTGAATCTAGAGTTCACTGTGCTTGTGATATCCATTAGCTTGATGTTTCTCCCATTACGGGATTCTTCAAGCTTTTTGGCCTCTGATAGGTCACTTTTCAGTGAAGCTATCTGCTCCCTACAGCACTCCAACTACTCAGAGAGTTTGAGGTTTTCTGATTTTAAGGTATTATGTTCAGACAATTGTTTTCTGAGGAAAATGATTTCCTTCTCAGATTTTAATAAGTCTAAACATAGTGCTTTAAATTCATACTTAAAGTCCTCAGAATTAAAATCAAAAGAACTTATCACCTGGTCATCTTTAAGTTGAGTCTCTGAGTCTGACTCTGAATCTTCTACATCAAAATTGTGTTGTGAGGCATTGATAGCCATCATGCAGAATTCATTTTCTTCAGCATCATCCTCATCATCACTTGAGCTGGAAGAAGTTTCAGATTCTTCTTCTGTCTCACTCCAAGATTCAGCAACAAATCCATTCCTTGTATGTTTGTTCCTGCTTGAGGAGGGTTTGTCATTGCTGTTCTTCTTGAAGTCCTTGTCTTTTCTTCTTTCTTTCTTGTTCTTTCTGTCCTTGTTTTTGTTATCTGGACAGTCAGGCATAATGTGGCCTGGTTTCCTGCAACCAAAGCAAACAATTTCTTTATTATTTGATTTATCATACATTGGCTTGTCATGCTCTTTGTATGATCTCTTCCTGAAATCCTTTCTGGCCATTTTGTAAAATCTTTTGGCCAGTAGACTAAGTAGCTCATCATTGCATGTGACCTTGTCCTCAGGCTGATCTTCAGTGGCTTTGAAAGCTATTGACTTTTCCTTTCTTGTGGCTGGTGAGGCAGCCTTCTGCTCTTCTTCTCTATTTTTGATGAGCAGCTCATAAGACTTGAGCTTGCCCAAGAGAGCTTTTGTTGTGATTTTATTGAGACTTCTGGCATCCTTGATTGGTCAGATCCTTGAGTCCCAAGTGCTTGGGAAGCACATTAGGATTTTGTCATTTAGCTCAGTCAATGAGATCTATTTATCCAAAGTTTTTAGTTCATTGACTATCAGACTGAATCTATTATACATGTCTGCTACTGACTCAGCTTCTCCTTTCTTGAAGTTCTCATATTGGGTTATGAGGTAAGATCTTCTGTCTTTTCTTTCATCAGCAGATCCTGAGACTATCTCAGATAGCTTATCCCAGATTTCCTTTGCTGAGTTGCATTCAGCCACCTTTTGGAAAATGTCATCAGACATAGTCTGGGCTAAGATATTCATAGCCTTTGCATCTGCTACTTTCCACTTCTTGATCTTTGCATCTGTTCCTGAGGGAGGTGGAACAGCATTTGTGCTTGTGTTCTCTAGAGGTCTTGGACACACTGTCAAAATAGAATTGAAGATGTCCTCATCAATAGAATTCATGTAGAGTCTAATCCTTGCCTTCCAAAGTGCAAACTTGGATAGATTACACACTGGAGGTCTGGTGCTAGCATAATCTTTGTTTTGGGCCATGTTTTGTGAAGAAATAATTCTAATAACAAAATCTACAACAAGCAAATCTAACTATAGGAATCTTTGGGTTCAGGTGTTAGCCTGTGCAACCACCAAGGTGTGGTATGTTTAACAAACCTCCCTCTGATACCAATTAAACGTGAAAGTTAGATCTGATATACTCTAAAGGGGGGGGGGGTGAATAGAGTATGGTGCTTGCTAAAAACTTTTTACAACAGTTGTTGTAATCCTAAGTGAACAGGGAAGCAAATAATATAAAGTAATCTAAACAAGAAGCAACTATCTAATCATAGATTAAACACAAAGCAATCACAAAGCACAGCCAGAAACAAAAAGAAACACAAGCAACCAGAAGACACAAGGAGCTATAGTGGTTCTCCAATCAATCTGGGTACATCCACTCTTCTACCACCCTAGGTAGAAATCCACTACAGGATGAGTTGATCAGGTGTCCTGGGCACCAATGAGCTTTTGATAAGGTGCTCAAAAACCAAACCAGATTTTTTGATCAGGTGTCTTGCCACCAATGAGCTTTTGATAAGGTGCTCAAAAACCAAACACAAACTTTTAAAGGGAGTTTGAAAAACCCTTTACAGCAGAGTGAGAGAGAGAGGGAAAGAGATGATCTTCTCTGTCAACAGTCAGAGAGAAGATAATGGATGTTGTCAAAACTCCCCCTGAGATCTGTAGTTGTTCAGGAAGTGAAGCTTTGCAGTAGGGTGATAGACCTTCAAATGATTTGATCTCCAGCAAAAGATGATTTCAGCAGCAACTGAAATGTGAGGTGTCTGGAGTCTTGAATGATGATGGCCTTTGAACACTTGAATCAAAAGAGATCTGAAGATTTCAGTTTGTTGATCTCCTTTGGTGATGGTGTTCTTGTATGAATCTTTGAGACTGAGAATGTCTGCAACTCTTTTTTCTTTCTCTTGTGTGATTGTTGTTGTGTAAGAGTTGTTGTTGCAGAGAGAGATTCTTGTTATTCTTTTTTTCTTCTTCTATATCTTTGTTGTAGAGAATAATTCTGTCTTTTATTCCATCTGTCTGAATAGAAATGATTCATTGTCCAAGATAGTCGTTAGCCTGTCATTAATTACTTCCTTAATTACTTTTGTCTTCTGGAGGAAAGTCCAATAAAACATTTCTTGATAATTCCTTGAAACTTGCTCCAGATTAATTAAAAACGGCTACAAGATCTCTGAATTAAATGCTGACAACAATTCCTTAACTGTCTGAATTTGAATCTTGAAAATCGTTGAACTCTTCAGAAAAACGTCGAACTGAGCTCCACTATCGTTGAACTGAGCTCAGAGATTTGGACTTAGACGGAAACAAAGATCGTCGATCTGAGCTCAACTATCGTCGAACTGAGCTTAGAGATAGCGGATCGTCGAACTGAGCTCGAAGATCGTCGAATGGAGTTCGACGACTTGATGAAGTTGAGCTCAGAGATCGTCGAATGGAGTTCGACGACTCGTCGAAGTGAGCTCAACGATCGTCGAATGGAGTTCGACGATTCGTCGTACTGAGCTCGACGAAATGACTTAGTCTCCAGAAACTGAAAAACCTGGTCTTGAGGGCAGCTTCCAAACCTAACTACTAACCCTTAGACTCAATTCTACTTGACCTTTAGATCTATATAATGAGGTCAAAACAGGTTTCCTAAGAGACATAGTGATCCTGACCCAAATCAGTAATAGGGTGTTCCAACAGATATGAAGCGAGTGCAAGAAACGAGGAGAATGACGATGGAGAAGCCAGAATTTAAAGTTCCGCAGTCGGACCAATTTGATTTTCTGAAACGAGAGAAGAAGAGATTCAAGCCTGTGGAACAAACCTCGTCGAATGTTGCATCAGAAGCAACGTATGGACAAAGACGTGTGGAGACACGTACCTGTTTTAAATGCGGAAAACAGGGGCATATAGCCTCTAACTGTCGAAGCGGCCCTCCTAGAAGTGAGAAAACTACGGGTGCGTCTTATGAAGATAAGGGTAAAGCAGTGACCGAGTCATCTGCATCCCGGACGCAGCCTCGATTGCATAATATGGAAGTGCAAGAGCCGCACAGTGCACTTGGTGAAATTCAACCTCGGGTTTTCAATTTGGCATTTACCGAGGAGTTTAAACGCTATTTGCAAAATAATACGGATGAACGGAAATAAGTGTGGCCCGTCATCTATGTGTATATGTGAATATTATGTCTTTGTATCTGTGACATATGATATGTACATGGCGGGTTAGATGGAGCTCTAAATGTATTTGGATCTATGAATGTGTTGATATTGGTTTGTTTGTGCGATGGCTTGGGGTGAGATATGTTGCGGCCTCTGAGCTCAAACCCGGCTCGCCTTTTTGCGTGCGCGGATGTGGTGGATGTAAGCTTTTGTGATGTTGTGACTGATTGAGCCAAATTTCGAGGACGAAATTATTTGAAGGAGGGGAGGATTGTAACACCCTAAAATCAATTTGGGTCAATTTGGGTTCAGGCATGGGTGACACGGCCTGGGACACGGGCGTGTCCCAGGGCGTGTCGTGCTTGGGTCGTGTGGTCGACGAATTTTGCTCGACGATCGTCGAGTGTCGAGTGTCGAGTGAGGACACGGCCTGTGACACGGGCGTGTCACAGGGCGTGTCAATATGCCCGACGTTTTGAGCCAGGGCGTGTTTGCGGGACACGGGTGTGTCCAGGTGCACACGGCCTGGAACACGGGCGTGTCCCAGGGCCGTGTGAGTCTCGGGTAATTTTGAGGTTGTGCAGCCTGATGCACACGACCACAGACACGGGCGTGTCTGAGGGCGTGTCAGTGGACATGGCCCGTGACACGAGCGTGTCCCACGACCGTGTACTGGTTGGCTGTAGTCGGTTGTCTGCCGCTTTAGGGGACACGGCCTGTGACACGGGCGTGTCACAGGTCGTGTTCATGCTTTTCTGGCCATTTCTGAGCCGTTTGATTCACTCTTTCTGGATCCAATGGATAGACTTTGTCCAGGTATTGATAAGGCCGGGAAAAAGGTGGATTTAACCCTTCCTCTTCATGATCTTCTTCTTCTTCTCATTTCAAGAGAGTGCAAGAAGAGGAGAGTGCAAGGGAAGGATGGAGGAAGAGAAACCAGTTGCCGGAGGAGCGTCGGAGTGCGAAACGAAGATCCGAGAGCGGATTCGTGAAGGCTAAGCCGAGGCGGTGACTGCCATCCGGCTACTTCATGGCGCCGAAGCGATCTTCAAGGGTAACGATCTCCTTCTTGGACATCGAAGTCCTTTCTTTATGCATATGCGTGGAATCCTCCACCAAAAGGTGGACTCGCGAAGTGATTCCGTTGTGGAGTCTGCATCTAGAGCCGGAATTGTGGAGTACGGCATAGGCATGCTGTGTGAAGCCCATCTGGACCGTTAGTCCGGATTGGTGATGACCATGGGTAAACCGGAGAAGACTCCGTGGATTTGCAAAGATGCTATGTGCTTTGTGTCTTGGATGATTGAATGCTATGTGTGGATGGTATGCTCATGTGTGGGCTAGCCATGGATATGATCTTGGATGCTTTGCGAAGCTCCTTGTGGTTTGCTCTGCGAGAGCGGAAAGCTGCGGCTACCCAGGAAGGGAAGGCCGACCCGCGTCACGGTGCGCCAGTGACGATGTGAGCACGGGCAAGGCTAACCTGTACCTGGGCATGTGGAGAGATCGATTGGTGGCAGTGTTCGGGAGCGTGCGATAGCCCGATTTGCTACACCGAAATAAAAGCGGGTCGATCTGTTGGATGAATGCCCATGTTTGCCATGCGGTACGTACCTCTGCTTTGTTTGGGCGGAATGCAACCAGCATGCGTGTTGGGGTGACTAGGACCGGCCAACCAACAAGTTAATTACCGTGCGATTGGTGGTGTTACCACGGGTTTCCGGTACACCGTAAGGTGCCCTGAGTGCACGAAGCGTCTGGCTGCGGTCGGCGTTTGTGATTTGCTGTGTGTGATTGTGATTGTTAGCTATTATACTTGCAAATGCATACAGGGAAGGAACCGCTACCCCGGGCATGTGGTAGGGTCGTTATAATTGGTCAGCTGTAGCTGACCATTACTTTGTTTGCCGCTCTTTGGTGGATGTCTACTTGCAGGTGCTGCGGCTTGAAATGAAATGAACGGATTGAAAGCTTGCGGTTAAGGCCCTTGAAGGCCAAGTGCATCGTGGTTGGATTTCATGTGTGGCCGGCCTGCGTGCCGATGTATGAACTTGTATATGTGTAAAAAGAGAAACCTGTAAGGCCGTAAGGCCATGTGTGTGTGGGTTGTATACATTCCTGGTTTTGGATATATATATGTGGAATTTATATATTAGTGGACATTCCTGGAGTTGAGTTCATACAACTTAATTAATGCTGCGCTAGAATGAATTGGGTTAATGACACGTATAGAAGGTGATCACCACAAGTAATTCCGTCACTTGTCTGTGACCTATGGCGTGGGGCCCCGGCCGGACCCACCGTTATAGGCCATGTGACGAGTGGGGGCGTTACAAGCTGACTGCTACAAACGTAGATTTTTGGGGCGTTTCTCAAGGCGGGCTGGTGGAAACAGAACAAACGCCACTGGAGGTTCATTTATTTACCCTCCTTCTGACGATGTTTGCTCAAAACGGAGCAGCGAAACGCCCAAATAAATAGAGCCTTAATAGTCTGACCGCATGCTACCGCATGGGTAAACTACCACTGTGTGGTAGCTTACCCAACATCCTGCTTCAATTTTTAACACTGACATCCTCATAAAGCATGAGGGTTCAAGGAGGAAGGCATCATAGAATGATCCATATGGGCGTGCAATTAGCACCATCAGCCCGGACTCTGCTGTTGCGCAATTGGCGAATCATCAGAAGAAGATCGGATCCGGCCAAGTAAGATTTGATGAGATTGCATCACGGTATTACGACTGCAGCTCAACCAAGCACGCAGGTAATCTAGGTTATCCCCCTCCTTCATCGATCCGAATTATTTTTCAGATTTTAAGTTTAGGGTTGATCACTCTTTGCAGATTTGCTTGTTCTTTTGATCAAACTATGGAGCTCATCTGCAATCAACTATGTAGTGCAATTAGATAGTTTTAAGCAAAAAATGTTGCATCAACGCATCTACTTTGTTTGAAACATATTTATCTGTTATTTATAGTTTGTGTAATATCCTTCTATGGTTGTCCCTCTCCTTGCTCGATCTGACCTATTTTCTCATGAAATTCTTAGTTCAGCTATGATCCGACTTATTTTCTCTATAGTACCTAATTATATTGTTGTTTTAGGTTTCCAATTTGGTTTCAGATATGATTTTTGTTATTTATTTTTTATTTCATTTGGGTTCATATTTTAGTTATGATACAAGTTACATATTTCATTATAGTATCAAATAGGATAAAATCCTTCTTGGTTCATGACCGCAAAAAATAAAAATCCTCCAAACAGAAACTCTATTCATAAATTGCAGTTCATGACCACTCTGTTCACAAACCATTATTCATAACCACTCCTTTCATGGCTGCCACCGCCGCACAAAAGTAGGCCTTAATGAATGGTTTTGGACTGTAATATTTTAACGAATACGAAAAATGGTTAGAAAAAAGATCTCATCCATTTTAGGGCCTATAAATTGAAATGGGATTGAAACAATAAATTGAATTCAAAAAACAGTCTAACTCGATCATTTTGTTTCTGTTGTGGATGTAAACACAAAATTTGAATCTTGGCGAGACATTTTAGAAAAGAAGAGTTCTAGGTTGAACATAACAAAGATGGAGTATATGAAGATTAAATTTAGCAGTGCAAGAAGGAGGGATAACTTTGTTATTAAGTTGGGTGAACTATCACACCTTATTAAGTTGGGTGAACTATCACACCTTATTAAGTTGGGTGATTAAGATGGAGGTGTTGATAACGATGTGATGTATAGAATCCAAATAGGTTAGTTGAAGTGCAAAGGCGCATTTGGGATATTATGTGATCGTAAAGTACCATTAAAACTTGAAGGCAAGTTTTATCGTACTACAATTGCACTAGCAATGCTCTATGGTTCTGAGTGATGGGCAGTGAATTGTGTACATGAGCAAAAAATGGGAGTTGAGATGAAAATGCTTAGGTGGATGTGTAGACCCATGAGACTGGATAGAATTATGAATGAATGTATCAAGGATAAGACAGGAGTGACACCACTTGCAGAGAAGATACGGGAAGCTCGACTAGGATGATTTGGACACGTACACATGAGACTGTTAGAGGCACCTGTTAGGCATTGTAAGAGTGTAGTCACAAGGCATGTTAAACGGGAGAAGGGTAGACCAATAAAGACTAGATTGGAATGAAATTATAAGGAAAGACATGATTTACTTAGGCATTAGTGTGATCAAGACTAAAGATATGGCACAATTGCGGCAAAGGTTCCATATAGCAGACCCCGCTATAGTGGGATAAAGGCTTGAGTGTTATTGTTGCATCAATTTTCCCTCACCCCTAAAGGGTGATCACCATGGTTAGGATAAGACAAAGAGGCAGCTTGCAATCCAGTTCAGCTACACTTGATCACAACATCCTTATACCTCCTAATGATGGCGTTGGAGCCTGTCCAAATAGATCCCCATGAATTAATTGTAAAGCTGATTAAGACTTTACAAAGCTGTGTGTAGGAAATGGTAGCTGTTTTGTTTGTTGAGGGCGTAGTCTTCACAGAACTCATGTGCATATTTTGTAAATATAGGTAAGCCTGTGACAAGAGAATGTTCTTGCATTCCTCTGATAGCATGCCAATGTAAATGCCCGAGCCGATGATGCCAAAGCATAATAAGAGAAGGGCTTTCACAATTGAAAGAAAACCGATGCACTTTCAGTCATTTCGAGAATAAACAATCGATTTGAAGTAGGCTTTGCTGAGGCTAAAAGTTTTCCTGAAACTGCTTGATTTATACAACAACTAGCTTTATTAAATGTGAGTGTATAGCCTTTGTTATTTAACATGATATCAGAGCCAGGTTGAGTTGGTGGTCGATCTTGCCGTGGAGACTTTGCACATCTCGAAGTTTCTCGAGTCGATGTCAACAAGAGGGGCCGAAAAATACGGATTCCCCGGTAGCTCGTATGGGTTTGTTTCTCTCTCAAATTTCTACCTAGCGAGGTCGTGTGTAGGTTGTTCGTTATGCCGTGGAGATGTCCTGTGCAAGGCAGATTCAAGAAAGACCATGTCGAGAGGGACCGACAAAGAGCGGAATATCCCTGATGGTACGTATGCAATTTGACCCATGTCACCTACCCGGCAACATCCTTCTACCTCCTCCAACAAGATCCATCAAGAGCCAAGTAGCAAGTAGTCATCCACATCGATCCCCTATCTGAATCTACATATCCATGTAGATTCAGATGTTTATATATTTAGTATGTAAATTATGCTATAGTCACGTGCACTTCGTAGATAGAGACGGAATTACGAAGAAATCCAAGGTAAAAATGAAGATACAACAACACTAATCATTGGGGATAACATTCAACATTCTTCCTCGCCAAAACCCGAGTACCCAGCGTAAAAGGTATGGGGTTGGATGTCTTTTGTTGAAATTTCACAAGTCAATCAATTGGTAGTTCTGGTATCAAGCAAACACTTCCAAAACTATCAAGCTGATCACTTGATCAAGCGGAAACGAGAACTAGGCGCAGGAACACTCTAACCATAAACTGAGCTATGTATCAGAGACAATGGAGAGCAAACACAGATCTTGCATTAATCCACTATCAACTTTACAAGGCAAGGTATACAGGGCGAGACATGATTTCGCCAAGTACAATGAGAAGAAAACAAGCAAAAGCAAACTTCAAGCCGACGAACTGCCTCCAAGACCGCTGAGTCCGCCGAGACCGTCGAGACCGCCAAGCCGCTGTTGCTACTTTGATTCTACGGAGTCCGCACAAGCCGTTATTCTGCTGACGTCTGCTGTACAAGCCGCCGCCGAACTGAATGAATAGACCGCCAAGTCCGCCTAGACCGGCGACTGGTTATTGAACTTAAACCAATTGAAGGAGAGAAACTGGTTGGCCGCCACCTGCAACATGCTGCAACTGCTGATTGTAAACCGCAAGCTTCACTGCTTCCTGACCTTGATCAGAACCGGACGCCCGGCTTCATAGTGCTAGCCGCACAACCTGCAAACAATACCTAGTTAAATCTCAAACCACGCGACCTGGAAAACCGAGTCCGTAACAATTGATCTGCGCTCAACTTACTGTTCACTCTGTTACTGTAGATGTGCCGGGGGGGTCTATTTATAGGCGGGGAGAGGAGTGTGGTCACCGCCCTGCTGAATAGAGTCACCACCCCAGCTCGCAGCTAGCAAACACCAGTCCGCTGACTCCGCAGGGACTTGGCCGGACTTCAAACAACTCGCCAGACGCCAAGTCAAGGTCAGTCCACCACCAGCCGGACACCGCGCCAGTCCGCACACATGCAGCACGCGGACACGACAACATCCCATTCACTGCGTCAGTCCGTACGCTACATGCGGACAAGGCTGTCCGCACAGCCCGCAAGCACTGCACCAGTCCGCCACACTGCACCAGCACACAGACACAGCCACAGCCCATACTGCAACAGTTCGCACGCCATACGCGGACATGACGACAGTCCGTACAGCTCGAGAACACCGCCACAACCCGCCACACAAGTCCACGACCAACAGTCAGATCGCCCGGTCAACAGCGGACTCTGCGGTCACTGCGAACACCCTGGACTTGCCAAACAGTGTGACCAAGTCCAGCAACTCACCAAACAACTCGCGCGAGCTCGGCGGACACGAAACCCAGACCGCCAACTTCATGGACAGTCCGCCACCATGAACGCGGCTATCACCAACCGCATCATCGGAGAACTCGGCAAGGACTAATGCCGATCTCCAAAACCAGTCCGCCAAAACGGACTCCGCGGACTCTAACCGAGTCCGCCACATCTCCGCGGATTTAACCTCCAAACCGCCCGGTTACTACAAGAGCAAGAACTGCAGAACCGCAGGCCGAGCTAAGCACCACCACCAGACCGCCAAAGATAGACCGCCCAGGACGCTCCACTAGACGCCCAAGCCGCCAAGTCTACTCTGGCCGCAGACCACCCAGGCCGCAATAACAGTCCGCCCAGGCCGATCCACTAGACGCCCAAGCCTCCAAGTCTATCCTGGACACAGACCACCCAGGCCACAACAACAGTCCGCCCAGGATGCGGACTCAGACCGCCCAGACCGCACGGTCTACTCCATCACCCACTTTCACTTCAAAATTTTCAACACTCCCCCTTGAAGTGAGAAGTGGTGATCAAGCCCAGCAATCCTCGTAACCGAGTAAACGACACCTTCGTCAACGGCTTCGTGAAAATGTCCGCGACATTATCCTCACTCCGCATATGCTGCACCATCAGAGATCCCTCCAACACCTTCTCCCGTATGAAGTGGTGCTCAATCTCGATGTGTTTGGTCCGAGCGTGACAAACTGGATTATTCACCAGTTTCAGGGCACTCTCATTGTCACCGCTCAGCAGAGTAGGACCGCGCACTTCTTCATAGACGTCCTCTACTAGTCTCCTGAGCCAGATGACTTCCCGAGCTGCCAAGACCGAAGCCTTGTATTCCGCTTCCGTAGTAGAGACGGACACCGAGTCTTGCTTCTTGCTACACCAAGAAATACTCCCTGATCCACAAGTGAATACGTAACCGGATGTTGACTTCCGATCGTCTGAATCTCCCCCGTAATCAGCATCCGAGTATCCTTGAAGAATGAACTCTGTGCCTCTCCTATACAAGAGACCCATGTCAGAAGTGGCCTTCACGTACTTCAAGATATTCCTAGCCGCCATCAGATGAGGCTTCCTGGGCTCCGTCATATACCGACTTACTCGGCCAATCGCATAAGCAATGTCTGGGCTTGTAATCGTCAGGTAAATCAAATTCCCAACTAGAGCCCGAAACACCAAAGGATCCAGAAGAATCCTCCCCTCATCCCGCCAAAGTTTGATGCCAGAATCAAATGGAGTAGAGCTACTCTTCCCCTCCTGCATGCCGAATCGCTGAACAATCCGTTCCACATAGCCCTTCTGGGACACGAGTATGCCGCTCTCCTTCCTCTCCACCTCAAGTCCAAGGAAATGGTGGAGTTCACCCAGATCCTTCATCTCGAATCTGATAGCTAGCTCTGCCCTGAGCCTAGCTACTTCCTCCTTAGAATTTCCTGTGATGATCATGTCATCCACGTACAACAGCACCAGGACTAGAAGCTCCCCCTTCTTCTTGACGAAGAGGCTCGAATCTGAGTTTGAAGCCAGATATCCGCAGAACTGGAGGTATTCTGCAATCTTCCCATACCAGGCTCGAGGAGCCTGCTTCAACCCATAAAGCGCATTCCGGATCTTGCAGACGTAGTCCAGATGTTTTTCAGATATGTACCCGAGCGGTTGATCCATGAAGATATCCTTGTCAATCTTCCCGTAAAGAAAAGCGTTCTTTACGTCCAGCTGCCACATCTTCTAACCCTTGCAAGCTGCCAAAGAGATCACCACCCGTACTGAAGTCATCTTCGCCACAGGACTAAACATCTCCTCATAATCCTCGTCGTACTGTTGTGAAAACCCCCGAGCTACAAGTTAAGCCTTGTACCGCTCAATGCTTCCATCCGCTTTCTTCTTGAGCTTGTAAACCCACTTGCAAGTAATGGGAGTAACGCCATTCACCTTGGGCACCAAGTCCCAAGTTTCATTCTTCCTGAGGGCAGACATCTCCTTATCCATGGCATCAACCCACTCCTTTACTCCAGCGGCTTCTTCAAACTTTGAAGGCTCACGTTCATCCAAAAGGCCTGCGAAGAAACAAGTAACGAAGCTGACCGTGTTTCCTTTGCAATACCGAGCTGATGGCTTAATGATCATCTTTGATCTCCGAAGAGGCTGCTTCTTGTTCACCACCTCCACTGCTTCTTCAGCACCAACTCTGTTCCCGGGCACACTTGGAGCATCGCTCCCCCTTCTTCCCGAACCAGAAGCTTCAGCCCCAGAGTTTGAAACACCTGGAGCTCCTAGTGACACAGACTGCTCCACCTGAAGATCTTCAGCAGCTTCCACCTGCCCTTCATCAACCCTGCTCTCCTGCAGTTCAACAGTGCCACCTCCATATGACGTTAGCTCATCAAAGACAACGTCTCTTGAAATAAAGAACTTCTTTGTCGCAGGATCCATGCACTTCCACCCCTTCTTCCGCTCATCATAGCCCACAAAGACAAGCTTCCTTGCCTTTGCATCAAGCTTGGTCCTCTGAACATCCGGGATATGAACATAGCAGGTTGATCCGAACACCTGAAGGTGTTCCACACTCGGCTTCTCCTTGAACATCATTTCAACCGGAGACTTCATGTTGATCGGACTTAGAGACATCTGATTGATGACATACGTTGCGCAAGCCATTCCTTCCGCCCAGAAGGACCTGAGATTGCCCTTTGCATGAAGCCAACATTTGCAAGTTTCCGTCAAGTGACGGATCTTCCTCTCCGCTACTCCATTTTGTTGTGGAGTATGAGCACAAGTAAGCTTCCTTTGGATCATATGCTTCCTGCAGAAACTAGAGAACTTAGATGAGAAAAACTCACCACCGTTGTCTGATCTGAACTTATTGATCCGCAAGCCAAGCCGGCCCTCCACCAGCTCCTTGAACTCCACAAACAATTGGAAAGCTGCCGACTTCTCCTTCATGAAATACACCCAAGTGTATCTTGAGTAATCATCAATCAATACAAGCATATATCTATTGCCTCTAAGACTAGCGGTTGTTGTTGGCCCCATCAAATCACCATAGATGCATTCCAATGGTGCCTTGCTCCTCATTTGAGACTTATCAAACGGAAGGCGATGAGCCTTACCGTACTGACATCCTGCGCAAACGTGGCCATCCCCGTAGGAGGACAACTTCAGCAAGCCTTTCACCAGGCTCCTTATTGACATAGCCTTCAGCTTGTCCATCCCCACGTGCCCTAGTCTCTCATGTCAGATAGTCGCGCTATCATTGGCCCTCATCCGATCAACATAAGAGCTTGTTGATAAAACAAACAAGTCTCTTACTCTTCTCCCTACATGAGCAACATCAGCCTTAACCGCTGATACGTTGCGGAGAAACCTTACTTTTGTTGGGCCAAACAAAACATGAAAGCCCGCGCCGATTGCATTGGTCACCGAGAAGAGGTTCTTCTTCATGCCGGGTACGTGATACACACTCCTTAGAGTAAGCGGACCCTGAGCACTCTCCAAAGAAACAACGCCCTCCTTCTCTACAGAATGAATAGAATCATCAGCTGTAATAATTACTTTGTTACCTATGAACGGTTGCAGAGATGAGAACTTCGATTCGTCTCCAGTGAGGTGATTACCGCACCCTGAGTCGACTATCCAGTCATCTCGGTAGTCAATGGTGGCAAGAGCACGGACACACGTGCTTGTCAAGAAAGCTCCTCCCCACCCGGCTTCCTCAGAACTGAAACAAGCTCCCTCCTTGCCTGCAACATGCCCAGGTTATAACTTGACCTTGCAGTCACGCTTGAAGTGGCTTGCCTGATTACATCTATAACACTTCAACTCTTTCTTCCAGTTCTTCTTAGGAGCAGAGCATCTCTCTTGCTGATAAGAGGTTGAAGGCTCTTCTTCAGTAGCAGACTTCTTCTTCTTCTCTCATTTCTTATTCTTCTTCTTCTCAGTGATCAGAGCTTCACTACCTCATTCAGAGATAGTCACACAAGCCATCTGCCCGACCAAGCTCTCCTGTGACGCTAACAAGTTTTCCAGCTGCAGCAGAGAAGGTTGAGTTGCCCACCCTTGCACGGAAGTCACAAAGGCCACATATTCCTTCCGCAACCCGCGAACTATGTGCCTTTTCAACTTTCCTTCAGAGATGGGCTCATCAAGATCTAATGCTGATATTTCAGCGCACAGATTTTTCATCTTCAGAAAGAACTTAGAGACGGAAAGATCATCTTGAGTTGCCTTAGCCAACTCATTCTCCAGGAACTGCAGGCTAGCCACATTCTTCCAGTTGAACAACCCATCAATGGTTGTCCAAATCTCTGCAGCAGACTCACATCCTAAGATGTGATCAAAGAGCTCATGTGAGACAGCTCATTTGAGAGCAAACTCTGCCTTTGCATTTGTTCTTCTCCAAACTCTCACTTCCTCAGCAGTACCAGTAGCAGCAGTTACTTCTTGCTTGTCGTCACCACCGACGACCTCCCATAACTCCTCACCCAAGAGATAGCTCTTCATACAGGACTTCCACTTCTTGAAGTTAGTCGCTGTAAGAAGCTCAATGCCAAGACCTCTTCCGTAAGCTCCCTCCATTGCAAACAACCACTGATCACAAAGCTTCCAGAAGCGCCGAGCACAATCTGAGGTTGATCACAACTCACTGCTCAAGCCACTGTTCCCTCTGATACCATGTTGAAATTTCACAAGTCAATCAACTGGTAGTTCTGGTATCAAGCAAACACTTCCAAAACTATCAAGCTGATCACTTGATCAAGCAGAAACGAGAACTAGGCGCAGGAACACTCCAATCATAAACTGAGCTATGTATCAGAGACAATGAAGAGCAAACACAGATCTTGCATTAATCCACTATCAACTTTACAAGGCAAGGTATACAGGGCGAGACATGATTTCGCCAAGTACAATGAGAAGAAAACAAGCAAGAGCAAACTTCAAGCCGAGCGGACTGCCTCCAAGACCGCTGAGTCCGCCGAGACCTCCGAGACCGCCAAGCCGCTGCTGCTACTCTGATTCTACGGAGTCTGCACAAGCCGTTATTCTGCTGACGTCTGCTATATAAGCCGCCGCCGAACTGAATGAACAGACCGCCAAGTCCGCCTAGACCGTTGACCTGGTTATTGAACTTAAACCAATTGAAGGAGAGAAACTGGTTGGCCGCCACCTGCGACCTGCTACAACTATTGATTGTAAACCGCAAGCTTCACTGCTTCCTGACATTGATCAGAACCAGACGCCCGGCTTTACAGTGCTAGCCGCACAACTTGCAAACATCAACCAGTTAAATCTCAAACCGCGCGACCTGGAAAACCGAGTCTGCAACAATTGATCTGTGCTCAACTTACTGTTCACTCCGTTACTGTAGACGTATCAGGGGGGGTCTATTTATAGGCGGGGAGAGGAGTGTGGTCACCGCCCTGCAGAATAGAGTCACCACCCCAGCTCGCAGCTAGCAAACACCAGTCCGCTGAGTCCGCAAGGACTTGGCCGGACTTCAAACAACATGCCAGGCGCCAAGTCAAGGTCAGTCCACCACCAGGCGGACACCGCGACAGTCCGCACACATACAACACGCGGACACATCAACATCCCATTCACTGCGTCAGTCCGCACGCTACATGTGGACAAGGCAACAACCCGCACAGCCCGCAAGCACTGCACCAGTCCGCCACACTGCACCAGCACATGGACACACCCACAACCCATACTGCAACAGTCCGTACGCCATACGCGGACATGGCGACAGTCTGCACAGCTCGAGAACACCGCCACAGCCCGCCACACAAGTCCACGACCAACAGGCAGATCGCCCGGTCAACAGCGGACTCTGCGGTCACTGTGAACACCCTGGACTTGCCACACAATGTGACCTAGTCTAGCAACTCACCAAACAACTGGCGCGCGCTCGGCGGACACGAAACCCAGACCGCCAACTTCATGGACAGTCCGCCACCATGAACGCGGCTATCACCAACCGCATCACCGGAGAACTCGGCAAGGACCAATGCCGATCTCCAAAACCAGTCCGCCAAAACAGACTCCGCGGACTCTAACCGAGTCCGCCACATCTTCGCGGATTTAACCTCCAAACCTCCCGGTTACTACAAGAGCAAGAACTGTAGAACTGCAGGCCGAGCTGAGCACCGCCACCAGACCGCCAAAGACAGACCGCCCAGGCCGCTCCACTAGACGCCCAAGTCACCAAGTCTACTCTGGCTGCAGACCACCCAGGCCACAATAACAGTCCGCCCAGGCCGATCCACTAGACGCCCAAGCTGCCAAGTATATCCTAGCCACAGACCACCCAGGCCGCAACAACAGTCTTCCCAGGCCGCGGACTCAGACCGCGCAGACCGCACGGTCTGCTCCATCACCCACTTTCAATTCAAAATTTTCAACACCATTAGCTTAAGAGGGCGATGTTAGCATAAGCTGAAGCGACACCTGCAAGGAATTAAAACAGTAATAAGAAGATAAGGCAGAAGTTAAAGAATTGTAAGATAAGGCAAAAGACAAAGTGAAGGCTGAAGACTGTATTGACACCTTAGTTGATGACTTAGGCTGTTGGGAATATTGCCCCTCAATGTTCACTGGATTTGAAGAGGCATCACTATCAATACTAAGAGCATAATTATATTTGATGTATGTTCAAGTTCAATGTGTGCAGGATGTTGTTTAGAACAAGATTAGACAGGTTGTGTAAGTGACAATGTCAGGTGGACACAAGTAAAAATGCTGCAAAGACAGAAATTTGTCTAAGTCCACAGACGTTGAGTGAAGTCAGTTCACTCAACGCCAGATATCGAGGAAGAATGCTGGAAAGATAGAAATTTATCTAAGTCCACAAACGTTGAGTGAAGCCAGTTCACTCAACGCCAAATATCAAGGAAGAATGCTGAAAAGACAGAAATTTGTCTAAGTTCATAGGTGTTGAGTGAAGGAAGTTCACTCAATGCCAGATGTCAAAAAGCGAAGAGTAACGACAGGATATTCGAAGCCCAACAGTTTGGAAAGCAGATATGCAGCTAAGTACACAGACATTGAGTGAAGCTAGTTCACTTAATGCTAGATGTCAAGAAGCGTTGAGTAAAGACAAGACAGTCAAAGCTTCAGCATTGACAACGAAAAAATCCGGCTAAGTGCACAGACGTTGAGTGAGGACAGTTCACTTAATGTCATACAACAAGAAGCGTTGAGTAAAGACAAGATAGTCAAAGCTTCAGCATTGGCAGGGAAGAATTCTGGTTAAGTACAGAAGCGTTGAGTGATGACAGCTCACTCAATGCCGGAAAAAGAAGCATCGAGTAAAGCTCATGCAGTCAAAGCCTCATAAGATGTAGACAGAAAATTTGTCTAAGTCCAGATGCATTGAGTGAGAACAGCTCACTCAACGCTAACTCAACAAGAGAAATCGGCTAAGTATAGAAGTGTTGATTGAAGACAGTTCGCTCAACGCCTCATCAAGAAGATAGGCAAAGGTAGAAAGCGTTGATTGAAGACAACTCACTTAACGCATTCATAAAGATGAAAATCAACCAAGTACAGAAGCATTGAGTGATGAAGGCTCACTCAACGCACTCAACGCCTATCAACAGAAAAGTTTGCCTAAGGACAAAAGCGTTGAGTGAAGTCAACGCACTCAACAACTATCAACAACAGAGATATTGGCTAAGTTCAAATGCATTAAGTGATGAAGGCTCACTCAACGCACTCAATGTCTGGCAGTACAGATTATTTGGCTAAGTGTTTTTGCGCTGAGTGAAGGCTGTTCACTCGCCGCCTGGGATGAACTGTATGAATTTGGCCAAGTCTACAGATGGTGTTATCAGCAAACGTCAGCAAAATTCAAAAGAGTTGCGGGAAGTCAACAATACACGACAAACAGTGTTGCATGCCTTCCGTGCTGCATTTAATGCAAAAGCAAGATTGATCCTCCCAAATCCAAGTGGGCTCACACGTCAAAGAGACTTTGGACGACGGAAGATAAAAGTATTCTGATCAGCACGGAGAAGATAACTTTTAGAGATTTAACTTTTCGTAAACAGGCAGAACTTCATCTTCTTCCTCAAGACATTGTTGTAGAGCCTGAAGAACAAGTTCAAAGTGATGATCTAAAAGTTCAAGCAAGTTAGTTGTTGCGATTCTCACCTGCAACAGCAAGTTCAGAGATAATCTCTGAGAAAGAAGACGCAGCAAGACAAGCCCTGACTACAACATCTTCACAGCCCAAACAGATCATTCCTGAAGAACAATTTTTGGAGCTGTGAAGAAGAAGATCTGGACTGAGCTACTTCAGTTCAGAAGGGGGAAGACACAGAGAAATTTTCTTTGGTGTCTATTCTACATCAACAACCTTTCTTCCTTCTGTAGGATCCTTTGGATCTGAGTTGTAAGCCTGAAATTATAAAGGTTGTGTGTAGGAACCCTGTGTGAATCTGAGGTAGAGCATGTGTGCCTGAGTTGTAGGACTTGTGCTCAAGTCCGAGGTAGTGCAATTTGCCTGAGGTGGGAGAGTCATTCTCTCTGAGTGGTAGGACCTTTGTGCCCGAGTTGTAGGATCCTTCAGTGGATCTGAGGTAGGGCCTTTGTGTCTGAGTTGTAGGAGAGTCATTCTCTCTGGGTTGTATGACTATCCTCCTAGCCTAAGTGTAAGACTTGCGCTCAAGTCCGAGGTAAGTGATCTTTGGATCATTAAGCTGTAGGAGCAATATTGCTCTGAGTTGTAGGGCTTTGTGCCTGAGGTAGGTTTTGGAGGAGACTGAAAGATTCGGTGGGATCTGTGTTGTAAGCTCTTTGGAGCCGAGATTTGGAGAAGTGCCTTGTCTAACAAACTGTTAGAAAGGTGGGAGGTATAGTGGACGTACCCATAATCTGGGGAACCACTATAAATCTTGTGTATGTTTTGTGTGATTGTCTTGAAAGCTGAATATAACTAAATCACAACACACCAAAAGAAAAGATAGTCATAAAAGACTAAGACACTTATTCACCCCTTATAGGTGTTATCTATCCTTAAAACTAAAGACTTTCAAGTGGTATCAGAGGGAGGTTCCTCAAAAAAGACTTAACAGTCTGAGTTGATCTCCAAGGGTAGCTAAAAGTATAGTCCTTATGGGTTCAAGAGAGAACCATAAGGAGCTGGGTTCCATGAAGATTCCAATCTGTAGGAAGGAAAACTTAGGGATCTGGAAGGAGGGTCAGGCTTTTCATGGAAGCATCTGACCCAAGGATCTTCATTACAGTTCAAGAGGGACCTTTCATCCCTATAAAAGTCTTAGCTCTGGATGCAACAGTCCAGACACCAAAGAAGTATTCAGAGATGACCAAGGATGAGGTCATATTGACTACAATAGACAAGAGAGCTCAGAACATCATAGTCAGTGTCAATGATGATTCTACCTTCCAGAATCTTGTTCACTACAAGACTTCCAAGGAGATGTGAGACACTTTGGTGGTCTACATGGAAGGGATAGAAGAGGTCAGGGATGACAAAAATTCTCTACTCAACCAAGAGTATGAGGCCTTCAGACAAAACAAGAAGGATAGCATATCTGATAGCATATCAATGGGAGGGTCTTCAGCCATTATGAGCTGAATGACAAGTTCCTCAAGTCTCTAAATAGAGACTGGGACACAAAGATCTATGCCATCAGAGAAGTGGAAAAGCTGGTTGATACTCCCCCTCACACATAATTTGGAAACATGCTATCCTATGAGATGCAGCTATCTGCTAGGAAGGTGGAGGAGACTATCAGCAAATCCCAGACCAAGGAAAAGTCTTTGGCCTTCAAAGCTGAGAGCACCAAGAAGAGCAAGGAGAGGATTGCCTCTCCTCCAAGAAGGCCTACTGATTCAGGCAACACAGGGACAAGCTCATCAGACTGCAGCATGTCTGATGAAGATTTTGCTACCTTCTCTAGACAGTTTCAGAAGTTGATGAAGAGGAAGCAGTGGAGGAGCAGACCCTCCTCCTCCTCTCATCACAGGAAGGACTACTACAGAGCTGAGAAGAAACACTCCAAGGGAGATAAGTATGAATCTAAACCTGGTAAACATGTTTCTTCTAAAGTTATTTGTTATTGCTGAAGCAAACCTGACATATAATTGCTGACTGCCCAGTCAAGAGAAGAGAATCTGGTGATAAGAAAAATCACCATCTCAAGGGAAAGAAGGAAAAGACCTTTATTGTAACGAATGAGAAGAGCTAGAGTCAGTCTGACTCAGCATCTTCCGAGTCTGAAGAAGAAGAAGCCTACATAGAGCTATTTGTTGCTGAAGAAACTGAAGACTATCCTGCTGCCAGGATAGGTATCAGGGCCTCTCTGTCACATTCAAACAGTGACTCAGAGGAGGAGGATGAAGATGCCTACAACTGATATGGGCTGATGAAAATGCCAGATGAAGAATCCTGCCAGGATCAGCCTAGTCCAGCTAAGGTACACTCTCTATCAATCTCATCATCTGATTTAGAATATGAGACAAGTCCCAGTTCTAGTGCATCTTCATCCAGTGGTGAAGAGTGCTCAGATTCTGAGGAAGATATCAATCAACTGATTGATAAGTATGATGCCCTTCTGGATGCTTTAAAAAAAAGCAAGCTGCGGAGATTGTATCCCTACAGCTTGATGCTTCCCTACAATCTAAGTCAACATCCTTGCTGGAGCAAAAGATAAGGGAAGTTAGCCAACTGAAAAACATCACAATAATCCAGACTGGGACCATTAAATACAAGGACAGTCTCATTAGGGATCTTGAAGAGAAACTCCAGAGGGATAAAAGGATTGTGACTAGTTACTCTAAGCCCAAGTCTGTGTTGCCCATAATTGACTCTTTTTCCTCTCAGAGAAACAGAAGGGCTTAGGATTCAAGGGAAATACTAGAGCTGCCCCTTTCAAAGGAAAGGCAAAAGCTCCAATTCAGCCTCCCATCACCTTTGAAAAGGTAATGCTCCCTTCTTACAGGTATGACCAGGACAACATGTTTGGTCACTAGAAGAACGAGATTTCTTCCTGGAAGAATACAAATGTACCTTCCAATGGAAGGAGAAAATGAATGAGATTGAGTGCCTTTAAGGCTCCCTATAAAGAAATTCAAATGGCCCATCATGGATTATTTGTATTTGGTGCTCCAGCCCACACTCTCAAGAATGTGGTAGTGGCCAACTCTCAAGGCCATCCAACAAAGAACCAGACCAAGAGTAAGTCTATCAGTAAGCCTGATTTGGCTATCTCCGATGCTATCAAGAGCCAGTTCTCTGCAAAGAATACTGTTATTAATGACATTCAGATCAAGGTAAATAAGTCTACTAGAAGACTCACTTTCAGTCAGATCTTTGCTGAAAGAAACCTGAAGAAGGCTGCTGCTCTTCCTTCTAAACAGACAGCTGCTGTCAGCCTAGCTACCAGACATGCTCAGAAAAGAAGGTACAATATTCATGAGTGTTGGTGTTGTGACAAAGTGAGCCACTTTGCCTTAGATTGCTAGCACAATCTTAATGTGCCCAGAGCAAAAGTTAGTCTTCCTGTCAGAAAATCTGCAGGAAGACAGGTTCATTTTCAGGCTAATCAGAATCTAGGACCCAATAAAAATTGAGGTCCTAAGGTAACTTAAATTATGTTTTGTAGGATAGTCCAAGTGCACATACTCTCATATGGTACTTGGACAGTGGATGTTCCAGACACATGACTGGAATAAAGAGTTACCTGAAGGAGTACACTTCAGTGAAGGATGGACCCAAGATAATCTTTGGTGGTTCAGACAAAGGAGTCACCAGAGGCTATGGTAAGATTACCAATGACAGAGTTACCATCTCAAAAGTGGCTTATGTTGAAGGGTTGCAACACAACCTGGTAAGCATAAGCCAACACTGTAATCTTGGCTATGTCATTGCATTCCACAAGGATGAGTGCCAAATTAAGAGGTCAAGTGACCAAGAGGTCATCTTGACAGACACTAGGAGTGAAAATGTGTATTGTCTAAACTTTCTTTGTTTAGGTCAAGACTCTCCTATATGACTAGTTGCAAATGAGGAAGTCTCATACTGTGTCCAATGACACAAGAGACTAGCTCATTTGAACTATAAGACCATTGGTAAGCTTTTTTAGTGAAGAGCTAGTTAGCAGTGGTCCTAAGATGAAATGCACTAAGGAGGGTATCTTCTCTGCATGCCAAAAGGGCAAGAAGACCAAGGCTTCCTTCAAGAGCATTGAGACCAAAAACTCTGTGAGGTGTTTATACCTTCTGCATATGGACTTGTTTGGTCATATGCTAGTTCATAGTCTAGGTAGAAAAGTCTACACTCTAGTGGTTGTTGATGACTTTTTTAGGTTTGCTTGAGTTTTCTTTCTTAAGAAAAGTTTGAAACCCTTGATGTCCTCAAGACTTTTGTCAAGTAGATTCAGAATGAGTTAGACAATACTGTGGTCAAAAGCAGAAGTGACCAAGAGACTGAATTTCAGTCTGAAAGCATGACAAGGTTCTGTGAAGAGCAAGAGATTCATCAAGAATTTTCTTCTCCAAGAACACCCCAACAAAATGAGATTGCTGAGAGTAAGAATAAAACTCTCATAGAAGCTGGTAGGACCATGCTAAGTGACACATATCTCCCAGAATATTTATGGGCTGAGACAGTAAATAATGCATGTCATGTCCTAAATAAAGCTTCTATCACCAAGAGCCACAAGAAGACTCTTTATGAGATCATGAAGGGCAAAAAACCAAATATGGCCTATCTCAGGATCTTTGGTAGCAAATGTTATGTGCTTCATAATAGTAAATCTTATATGACTAAGTTTGTTGTCAAGTCCTATGATGGAATTTTTGTTGGGTATAGCAATCCAGCAGTTAGGCATCTAAGAGATCATCCCAGACACCAGATAATTGGTGATGCTGACCAGGGAGTTGTAACCAGGAGCAGAAGTCTCAACACAGCCTTGTATTCAAGTTTCCTGTCATAAGTTGAGCCCAAAAGATTTGAAGAAGCTAACATAGACCAGTTCTGGATTGTGGCAATGCATGAGGAACTGAACCATTCAATTAATTTTCTAAGCAATCAAAACATACGCCCTAACTTGCATTCCTCTATGATTGATACTTTGGGAGACTCTCTCCACTTTATATTACTTGTGTGATTGGTATACTTGCCGATAGTGCATCAAGTTTTAGACGTCGTTTCCGGGGAATGCAGACGGTTTTGCGATTTTGCTGATTAAGGAGTTGGTTGTAATCCTATTTTCTTTCCTTTTTGCTTTAAAAATTTATTGCTTTGTATTGTGGACGGACTTGGATCTAGAATTTCAACATCCAATCATCCGTCCCCACTCTTACGCAGTATGACTAATTAATGATAGTTGTGAGATTTCTGCAGACCTTGTTACTTTTGTTTCACAGGGAAAGATATTCTGTGGATCCTTGGGCGAGGATGCACTAACTCGCATACAAAATTTTCTCGAGATCTTCAACATAATTCAGCACATTGGGAGAAATTCAAAGAAAGTCAGGATTCAGTTATTCACTTTCTCTCTAGCAGGTAAGGCAAGGAGTTGGTATTGTGATGTTCAGCCTAAAGCCATCCACTCTGGGAGCTAGTTGGAAGAGAAGTTTCTAGCGATATTTTACTCTCGGGTACATCTTCTAGATAAACATAGTGAATAGATCACGTTCACAATGGTCAAGGGTGAATCTCTTGTGGACGCTTAGGAGAGATTTCTCCTTTTATAGAACTTTTGTTTCATGCACGACTTTTCTGAACTTGTGCACCTCTAGATATTCTACTTCGCTATATCAGAGCAGTAACCCTTCTTTGATGTTGTAGCTGGTGAATCATTGTTCAGTAAATCAAGCTCAGATGTGTGGCAGATTTTGGACGAAGTTTCCCATACTAGCAAAATGTAGAGCAATCCTATTGAATCCGATGGTGCTTTGAATACTAATTTTATCTCGTGCTCGATCGAGCAGTTCCGCAGCCCGAGCTTGACTTGGATAAGTTTGTTGCCTTCACTCAATGTTTCATGGAATGTTTGCAATCTCAGATCCTTGCTTTTCAAAGGCTACATTCAGTATTTGAAACCATAATGACAGCAATCTTGTCCTTAGTGCCCCATCCGACAGAGACTCTGAATGTCATGCATCACAGATGCGGTAAGACAATTGGGGAACCCATTAGCCCTGGTGACCCTGCCATGGAGTAGTTGGACCTGCCAAGTGTGGATGAGCTGGTAGTTGCCCCTAGCATCATCTAGCCGCCTCCCATTCTGGTGCCCATTCAGCCCATGTCTAGTCCTCCTTTCCCCGATCGGTTGCAAAATGTAAAAAAAGGAAAGGGAGTACTACAAATTTCAGGAAATGATGAGGGGGTCCGGGTTAATATTCCGCTAATTGTTCACACCCAGGTTCCCAGCTATGCAAAATATTTGAAAAAGGGCGTTGCTATCCGCACCGCAGTTTTAGCTATTCGCACCGCACTTTCTCTTAATTTTTTGTGTTTTTTGAAAATACGTTTTATACATGCATTTTTAGGAAAACTGTTCAACACGAAAGTTGTAGATCTCGACGATATCCACAACTTTCGTGTTGAACATTTTTCCTAAAAAATGTATGTGCAAAGTGTATTTTCAAAATGCGCGAAACCTGAATGTATTTCCCAAGTACGCCTTGTACATGCATTTTTAGGAAAAGTGTTCAACACGAAAGTTGTAAATCTCGTCGAGATCTACAACTTTCGTGTTAAACATTTTTCCTAAAAAAACATGTACAAGACGTATTTCCAAAAGATACAAAACAATAGAAAAAAGTGCGGTGCGAATAGCCAAAACTGTGGTGCGGATAGCAGCGCCCTTGAAAAAACTTCTAATCTAAGCAAAGAATATAGAATCTGCTGTAGCCATTACTGCAATAGAAAAATGTGTGATCATTGTAGTGGCGCATTAACCAATGAAGTTAAAGGATCTGGGCAGCTTTACAATCTCATGTACTATTCGGTACTCAAGTTGCTATCAGGCATTGTGTGATTCTAGTACATCAATAAATTTGATACCACTCTCTATTTTCCTTGAGTTGGGTTTTGGTAGCTTGAAACCTATAAACATTACATTACAGTTAAGAAACCAGTGGGGGTTGTTGAGGATATTGCGGTTTTGATCAACAAGTTGGTGTTTCCAGCCGATTTTGTGATTTTGAATTTTGGTATTGATGTCACTACTCTGCTTATTCTGAGGAGACCGTTTCTTGCGATGACACGTGCTCTTATCGGTGATGAAAAGGGAATGCCGATACTTCGTCTTGGCGATGACAAGACAACTTTTGATATGTATCATAAACTTAAAGCCCTTGGAAATGGTGATATTGAGTCCCATGAGTTTGAGGAGGTGGCCTGGATTAGGCTGGTTCCATTATTCCTGATGACATGAGCAATTATGTGACATCTGACGCCGAACAACCATCAATTCTTGATTTAGCGTGCACCTCCGCATCTTATTTCTCATCTCTTCCCGCACCTTCGCTCAAACCTCTACATGCGACTTTAAAGTATGTATTTTTGGGTGAGAATCTGACTCACCCAGTAATTATTTCTCTCTTGCTTTCAGAGGATCATGAGCGTCGACTAATTGATCTGATATGGGTGCACAAAGAAGCTTTTTGTAGAAAAATTACAGACAGAGGGGATCGGCCTGACTGTGTTCATGCATAAAATCCTTCTGAAGGAGAACTTTAAACATGTCGCTCAGCCATAGCGTTTCTTGAATCCTAGGATGTAAGAGGTTGTGAAGGATGAAGTTATCAAGCTTCTCGATGCGGGCATCATTTAACCCATCAACGACATCAAATGGGTGAGCCATGTTAAATTGGTTCAAAACGAGGGGGGGGGGATTACTGTTATCTCCAAAAAGCGCATTGATTTGCCACCAACTCAAACTATTACGGGGTGGAGAGTTTGTATTGATTACAGAAAACATAATGATGCAACGCGCAAGAACCACTTCTCATTGTTATTCATCGACCAAATGCTTGAGAATTAGGTGGGCCATCACTATTATTGCTTCCTCTATGGATATTTCGGTTGCAATCCCGATTGATCTGGAAGATCAAGAAAAAATGACATTCACCTGCCCGTTCAGTACCTTCGCATTCAAGCACATGCCCTTTGTACTATAATGCCCTGATCACCTTTTTGCACTGCATGCTTGATATTTTCCATGACATGGTGAGTGACTTCCTTGAGGTATTCATGGATAATTTCTCTCTTTTTAGGACTAACTTTAAGATAGACCTGAAAAACCTCGCTAGGGTTCTCCAATGTTGTGAAAGCACTAATCTTGTCCTAAACTGGGAAAAATGACATTTCATGGTCCGAGAGAGAATAATTTTGGGGCATAAAATTTCAAACAAGTGTATGGAGGTGGATGAAGCAAAGATTGACACCATTAAAAAGCTCCCCCCCCCCACAAACCTCTATAAAAAGACTTCGGAGTTTCTTGGGACATAGATGCTTCTATCGACGCTTCATAAAGGACTTCTTGGCAGTTATGAAGCAGCTTTCCAATTTTCTTGGCAAGGATGCCAAATTTGATTTTGATGACAAATGCATCCACAAGTTTATCACTTTAAAGGACTGCTTAACCTCAATGCCCGTTTTGACATCCCCGGATTGGTCTCTACCATGAGTTGATGTGCAATGCTAGCGATGTTGCAGTTGGTGTCGTTTTGGGTCAACGCAAAAATAGAATTTTTCATACTATTTACTATGCTTGCATGACCTTCAACGATGCACAATTGAACTACACTATCACAGAGAAGAAGTTGTTGGTTGTCATCTTTACTTTTGAGAAGTTTCACTTGTATCTTATTCTCTTAAAAGTCGTGCACACTGATCACGCTGCCTTAAGGTTGTTGAAATTTGTGAAGTGGAAGTGGGTGATGGGCAGGCCGAGCGGACTGTGCGGCCTGAGCGGTCTGAGCTCGCGGCCTGGGCGGACTGCTGGTGCAGCCTGGTGACCTTGGCTGTCTTGGTGACTTGGCTGTTGGAGAGCAGCATATGCGGCCTGAGCGGCATGGTATGCGGCTTGAGCGGTATGGTGTGCGTCTTGATTGGCCTATGGCCAGAGAAGTCGGGCTTATGGCGATGCGGACTGAGCGGACTGCGGTTTGCGGGCTGTAGGCAGTGCCTTGTTCAGCGGCCATGGTTGTGTAAGCTTGTGTTAACCGGCGGGTTGGGTGTTCTATCCGCGGTAGGCTTGCGGACTGGCGTGTCCGCGGTGTCCGCTGTGGCCGACTGGCCTTGGAGTTTGGCTGTGGCCCTTGCCGAGCTCCAGTGGTACAACAGGTGCTAGCTGCTGTGGAGGACTGCGCGGACTGACGTCGGAGTCCGGCAGTTGGCCGGTTTGTCTGGACAGCTGTGCGAGTAGTATTGGCATTCTGCTTACCTTGGTGGTATTGGCGATCTGCTTACCTTGGTGGTATTGGCGATCTGCTTACCTTGGTGGTTTGGTGATCTGCTTACCTTGGTGGAATTGGCGATCTGCTTTGGAAGTTGGCGGACTGGGCCTTGTCCGCCGAGCTCGCGCTAGGCCTTTTGGTGTTTCACTTAACTTGGTCACATTCTGTGACAAGTCCAGTGTGTCCACAGTATCCTCCAAGTCCGCTGTTGACCGAACGGACTGCCTTTGGTCGTGGACTTGTGGCGGATGGAGGCTCTAGTCTTGTGCTATGCGAACTGCCTCGATTGTGTGTGGACTGTCGCTGAAGGGGTTGTGGCTGTCCATGTGTGGTGTTGTTTGCGGACTGTGTGGACTGTATCTTGTCCGCATAGTGTGGGCGGTTTGGTGCAAGGCTGCCCAGTAGTGAATGGCTGTCTTGCTCCTGGCGGTCTTCTTGGAATCCGGCTAAGTCCTTGCGGACTCAGCGGTCGGATGTTTTGCTAGTGCGCGGGCTGGGGTGGCGATTCTATTCACTAGGGTGGTGCCCACACTCCTCACCTTGCCTATAAATAGAACCCCCCGGCACGTCTACAGTAACAGAGTGAACAGTAAGTGGGGCTTGGGCAAGTGTTGCGGTCTGCGATTTTCTGTCCGCGTGGGTTGAGTAGTCCTGACGGTTTGTCGTGTACAGGTCGCGCGGCTAGCTTCAAGGAGCCAGGAGTTTGGTATTGAAGTGTGCGGTCTCTGAGGTCTAAGCTGGCCGCTTCTGCGGCTTGCCAGTTTTCTTCTTCAGCTTGTTCAAGTTCCAATAACCTGTCCGCCGGTCTCAGGCGGGTAGACGATCTGTTTCTCAGTTCTTCAGCATGTAGCGGCGTGTAGCAGCTTAAGCTCGGGCGGCTTCGGCGACCTTGGCGGACTGGGCGGTCTCGGTGGTCTCCAGTGTTGTCCGCCCGACTTGTTTTGTGCTTTCTGTTTGTAGCTTGTGTACTAGCGAAATCATATCTCGCTACGTATACCTTGCCTTGTAAAAAAGTGTAAATGAATATAAGACCTGATTGTTCTTCCATTTATGGTTGGTGTTAAGCTTGCTTCTTGGGCTTTCCGCATGATCAAAGTGTGAACTGGGTAGTTCTGAGAATATTAATTTGGCTTTAGGCTACCTTGCTGACCGCTTTGAGAAAATTTAACATGGTATCAGAGCGAGGTTCAGTTGCTTGCGGGGTGTTTAAACAGTGTTGTTGCTCTGTTCCTTGAGTCAACCTGTGTTGTTGCTCTGTGCTAGCTGATCGCTTAACCAACGGTTGATGCAATTGAAGTTAGCTATACAAGAGGTCTTGGTATTGAACTCTTAACGCCGACTAACTTTAAGAAGTGGAAGTCGTGCATGAAGAGTTATCTTCTGGGCGAGGAGCTATGAGAAGTCGCCGGTGGTGACGACAGATAGAAAGTGACTGCTGCGTTTGGTACTGCTGAGCAGGTGAGGCTCTAGAGAAAAACAAATGTCAAGGCGGAGTTTGTTCTCAGGAGGCCCGTGTCACCAGAACTGTTTGATCACATCATTGGATGTGAGTCTGCTGCTGATATTTGGACAACCATTGATGAGTTGTTAAATAGGAAGAATGTGGCTAGACTTCAGTTTCTGTAGAATGAGTTGGCAAGGACAACTCAAGGAGACCTGACCATCTCCAAATTCTTTCTGAGATGAAGTGCTTGTGTCCTGAGCTGTCAGCTCTTGATCCGAATGAGCCTATCTCTGAGGCTAAGATGAAAAAGGCACATAATCTGCGGCTTGCGGAAGGAGTATGTTGCATTTGTGACATCTGTTCAAGGCTGGGCTACTTAGACATCTCTGTTGGAGCTTGAGAACTTGCTTGCTTCGCAGGAAAGTCTGGCAAGGCAGATGGCTGGAGTCACTGTCACTAAGGAAGGCAGTGAAACTCTCTTCTCAGGCAAGAATAAGAAGGGGTGGGAAGGGAAGAAGAAGAAGACCGTTATTGAAAATGAGCCTTCAACTTCTCATCAGTCAGAGAGGAGCGCTGCTCCTAAGAAGGATTGGAAGAAGAATCTGAAGTGCTACAGATGTCATCAGTGGGGACACTTCAAGCGAGACTGCAAGGTCAAACTACAGCCTGGGCATGCTGCAGGCAAGGAGGAAGCTTGCTCTAAGGGTGAGGAAGCTGGATGGGGCGGAGATTTCATGACGGACACTTGTGTCTGTGCCCTGTCCGCTGTCGACTTCAACGACGATTGCATCGTGGACTCCGGCTGTGGTCATCACCTCACGGAGACAAGTCGAAGTTCTCTTCTCTACAAGCCTACTCAGGTAATGAAGCTATTATAACTGCCGATATTATTATTTATGCAGAAGAGAAAGAGGGGGTTGTGTCTTTGGGTAGTGATAAGGGCCACTCACGTTAAGAAGTGTGTATCACGTACCGGGCATGAATAAGTACACCTTCTCTTTAACCAATGCTGTCTACGCGGGTTATCACGTTCTGTTTGGGGCAACAGAAGTGAAGTTCCTTCGCAACGTATTAGCGGTTATGGATGATGTTGCTCATGTCGGGAGGGGAGTGAAGAACTTGTTTGTTCTTGCAACGAACTCTTATGTTGATCGGATGAGAGCAAACGATAGCGCTGCTATATGACATGAAAGGCTGGGGCATGTAGGAATGGATAAGCTGAAGGCTATGGCTAACACAAGCCTTGTAAGAGACTTGCCTAAGCTTCTCTTCATTTGGCGACGGTCACGTTTGCGCGGGATGTCATTACGGCAAGGCTCATCGCCTTCCGTTTTGTTTAAGTTGGTGACCGGGCGGTCTGGCGGTCTGTCTTGACGGGTTGAAGACCGCGCGGTCTGGCGGTTTGTCTCAGCCGGCTTGGAGACCGGGCGTCTAACGGTCTCCCCTGACATCTCTCTTCTTCTCTTGTGGTAGCCGTGCGGTTAGCCCTTCTGTCTAACCGCGCGGCTTGTGCGGTTTGTTTTGTATAGTCCGCTTAGTGCTGTAAATTTTTAGTCCCACATCGCTTATTTGTATTCTCTCATCTCTTCTCCATTCTATATAAGGGAGGGCATACCTTTGTAATAGATACCTTTTCAGATAATAAAGTTTCAGATTTAAACCATCTCTGCTTGTTGTTTGTTCGTTTCTAACATGGTATCAGAGGACACGGTCTTTTCCTCCTGATTGTGTGCGCCCTCTGATTCTTGCCGCTTGTTTCTGATTCTTGCGACCTGTCTTTGCAGCTTGTCCTCTCTTCCGCCCGCTGCTCTGTTCGCGTGGCTTGTTGCTTCTTTTCTCTAGCTGCTTTTCTTCGCCGCGAGCTGTTTAGTTGTCGCCGCGCCCTGCTTCCTTCTAGCCGCCTGTTTGTTCCCTAACTGTGCGGCCTGCTTCTGTTCGCCCGGCTTGCGACTTGTTGTTGTCGCTGCTGCTTCTTGCTTCCTCTTCTCTTCTGTTCGCACGGACTTTTCAGTACGCGCGACCTCTTCCCCGCTGTGCCTTGGTCTGCTTCCTGACCGCTGCGGTTTCGCGCGGGTTGCTCTCTTCCTCTCCCCGCGGCTTTCTCCTTCTTTTTTCGCGACCAGTTTTCGCGATCTCCTCTATTCGCCGTGATTTCTTCTAAGTCGCCGCGACTGTTGCCTTCTACCCGCTCCTGCTTGCTAGTCGCTCCGACCTCATCTTTGCCGTGCGACTTGTTCTCCTCTGTTCGCCCGCCTTGTTCAAGCCGTGCGACTTCTTTCCCTTTACTTTGCTCTGCTTCTTGGTCGTGGCCTTCCTAGCCGCACGACCTGCTCTCTGTTCGCCCGCCTTGGTTTTCTCTTCTCTTCTTCGCTTAACCGTTCGGCTTCTTTCTCCTCCTCGCGGCTTGTTCTTATTGCCGCGATTGCTCCCCTCTTGCTTCCATGGCTTCCCCCTCCTCCAGACTGTCCGCCTCGGTGGTCACCTCTTCTGGTAGTGCTCATGTTGTTACTTGCGGAAGATGGCTCATCGACTCTGGTGCTACAAATCATATGACGGGCAATCCTCAGTGTTTCTCTCTTCTTGACACACATGCACAGTTGCCCCCGGTCATTGTTGCGGATGGGTCTCCCTCACCCGTCCATGGGACGGGCATGGTTCAAGTCACTCCATCTCTATGCCTAGCTGATACCCTCTATGTGCCCAAGTTTCCGTGCAATTTATTATCGGTTACTTCTTTATGCAAGCAACTACGGTGTTCTGTCATATTCACCCCTACCTCTTGTGCCTTTCAGGATTCGGACTCCCAACGGACGATTGCTACCGGGACTGAGAGTGGTGGCCTCTACTTCCTCGACAACGTTTCTGCTCTCTCCGCCTTCTCCACCTCCTCTACAGATCTTCTCCAATGGCATCTTCGCCTTGGACATGCTCCTCCCCGCATTCTGCGCCGGCTCCTGCCCCACCTCCCTCCTCATCATCCTCCTCTAAACTGTGATGTCTGTCAACTTGGCAAACATCACCGCTCGTCCTTCCCACCCACGCAACGTCGGGGCTCTTCCCGTCCGTTCGACCTCGTTCACTCTGACATTTGGGGTCCCGCTCCTACCCTCACCATCGGACGGGGTAGTTCCTATTTTGTCACATTCATTGATGATTTCTCTCGGTGTACGTGGTGGTATCTTCTCAAGGATCGCTCCGAACTGTTCTCTGTTTGGACCTCATTTTACTCTATGGTTAAGACTCAGTTTGATACATCTATTAAAATCATTCGTTCTGACAATGCTAAGGAGTATCTTAGCCACGACTTCTCCTTTTGTATTCACCATGGTGTTATTCGTCAGACAAGCTGTGTCTACGCCTCCCAACAAAATGGGGTGGCGGAACGTAAAAAACCGTCACCTCCTTGATGTCGCTCGCACTCTGCTGACTCAAATGCATGTTCCTCGATCCTATTGGGGCTATGCTGTCCTCCTCTCCTGCTATCTCATCAATCGCCTTCCCTCCGCAGTTCTCCACGGTGCTACCCTACCCCTTCTCCCTTCTTTATCCAAACACGGATCCCTTTCCTCTTCCCATGCACATCTTTGGGTGCACCGCCTTTGTGCACTCTCCCGCTGCCACCCGTGACAAACTCTCACCCCGTGCAACTAAATGTGTCTTTCTGGGTACTCTCCCACTCAGAAAGGTTACTGTTGCTTTGACCCCGTTACCCGCAAGCAATTTGTCTCTGCGGATGTCACCTTCTTTGACAATGCATCTTACTTCTCTCCCGCTTCCTCCTCTCCTCCTCCTTGATCCTACTTCTCATACCGACCCATCCCTTCCTCTCTGCCCCACTGATGTTCCGTCATCTCCACCATCTCCGCCATCTCCACCATCTCCCCCTTCTCCACCATCTCCACCCTCTACTCCACTTTCTCCCTCCACTCCGCTGTCATCTCTCTCTCTACTCCCGGCCAGCTCTCTCCACCACGGATACTCCGGATACTGAGGCACCTGCTGACCTGGATCTCCCCATTGCTCTTCGCAAAGGGGTTCGGGCATGTACCCAACACCCGCTTGCTGCAGTTGTTTCCTACGATCGTCTTACCCTTTCTCGCAGAGCTTTTGCACTGGCTATCTCGGCCACTGCCACCCCCCGTTCCTACCAGGAGGCCCTTACTATTCCTCATTGGAAATCTGCCATGGATGAGGAGATTTCTACTCTCACTGAACGGGGTACCTGGACCCTTGTTCCTCCTCCTTTCAGCACGGATGTTGTTGGTTGTCGATGGATCTTCGTGGTGAAGTTTCTCCCAGATGGCAGTGTGGACCGTTATAAGGCTCGCCTGGTTGCCAAGGGTTTTACCCAAAACTTATGGCATTGATTACTTTGACACTTTCTCTCCAGTGGCTCGTCTCAGCACTATTAGGGTTCTTCTCTCTGTGGCTGTCAACAGGGATTGGCCCATCTCGCAGCTTGATGTTAAGAATGCTTTCCTCTATGGTGATCTGCAGGAAGATGTTTACATGGAGCAACCTCCGGGGTATATGCTCAGGGGAGACGCGGGTATGCCGGCTCAAGAAGGCTATCTATGGCCTCAAGCAGAGTCCTCGTGCCTGGTTTGACAAGTTCAGTGGCATTGTTTCGGCCATTGGTTTTACAAGAAGCTCAGCAGATCACTCCTTGTTTGTTCGGAAAACACCCTCTGGTCTTGTTGTTCTTGCAGTGTATGTTGATGACATTCTTCTTACTGGCGATGATCAGGATGGGGTATTGATGACCAAGAAACATCTTCGTCAACATCTGGTCACAAAGGATATGGGCTCCCCAAAATACTTTCTGGGGATTGAAATCTCTCGGAAGCCCGACTCCTTAGTTCTCTCTTAGCGTAAGTATGCCCTTGATCTTTTAAAAGAGGCAGGATTGACTGGAGCAAAACCTGCCTGATGCCCCATGGCAACTGGAGAAGACAAAACCTGGACAGATGATTCGCCTACTCTTTCAGATAGTTCGCGGTACAGGCATCTGGTTGGTAAGCTCATATATCTCACAGTGACCAGGCCCGACATTTTCTATGTTGTGGGCAAGGTGAGTCAATTCATGCAAGCACCTAGGGAGTGCCATCTACAGTCCGCCTTGCGGATCTTGGAGTATGTCAAAGCAGCGCCGGGGAAAGGATTACTTTTTCAGAAGAATGGTCATCTGAGGATTGAAGCCTACTCAGATGCAAGTTATGCTGATGACAAAGGGGATCGCAAGTCAACCTCAGGTTTTTGCACCTTTGTTGGGGGAAATCTGGTGAGCTGGAAGAGCAAGAAGCAGTATGTTGTCTCCAGGTCCAGTGCAGAAGCTGAGCATCGCAGTATGACGTCGACCACTTGTGAGTTAAAATGGCTGCGGGCTCTCATGCTAGATTTAGGAGAGGTCTACAACCATCCTCTACCTATGTTCTGTGATAACAAGGCCGTCATATACATCTCCAAAAATCCTGTCTTCCATGAAAGAACAAAGCACATTGAGGTCGACTGTCATTTCATTCGCGAAGAGATCTTAAAGGAACAAATTTGCACTCCCTTTGTCACATCTGATAAAGAGCTGGCTGACATCTTCACCAAGCCAGTTTCCGCCTCGTTTCTTCATATTTGCGACAAGCTGGGCATGATCGATATATATGCTCCAGCTTGAGGGGGAGTGTTGAAGTTGGTGACCGGGCGTCTGGCGGTCTGTCTTGACGGGTTGAAGACCGCGCGGTCTGGCGGTTTTGTCTCAGCCGGCTTGGAGACCGGGCGGTCTAACGGTCTCCCCTGACATCTCTCTTCTTCTCTGTGGTAGCCGTGCGGTTAGCCCTTGTGTCTAACCGCGCGGCTTGTGCGGTTGTTTTGTATTGTCCGCTTAGTCCTGTAAATTTTAGTCTCACATCTCTATTTGTATTCTCTCATCTCTCCTCCATTCTATATAAGGGAGGACATACCTTT
Source organism: Platanthera guangdongensis (assembly GCA_039583875.1). Classification (NCBI taxonomy): domain Eukaryota; kingdom Viridiplantae; phylum Streptophyta; class Magnoliopsida; order Asparagales; family Orchidaceae; genus Platanthera; species Platanthera guangdongensis. The sequence goes on from CM077155.1 coordinate 9,418,079, forward strand.
GTAATAGATACCTTTTTCAGATAATAAAGTTTCAGATTTAAACCATCTCTGCTTGTTGTTTGTTCGTTTCTAACACGTTTGATAAATCACAAACGAGGAGCAAGAGACCATTGAAGTGCATCCATGGAGACTTGATGAGACCAACCTTCACTGCAAGCCTTGGTGGGAGCAGATACATGTTCGTTCTGATTGATGACTACTCAAGATACGCTTGGGTATATTTCTTGAAGGAGAAGTCTGAAGCCTTCCGTTTGTTTGTGGAGTTCAAGGAGTTGGTGGAGGGCCGGCTTGCTTGCGGATCAAGAAGCTTAGAACAGATAACGTGGGTGAGTTTTGTCTCCTCCGAGTTTTCTAACTTCTGCAGGAAGCACGAGATCAACAGAGAGCTTACTTGTGCTCACACTCCACAACAAAATGGAGTAGCGGAGCAGAAGATCCGTCATCTGACGGAGACTTGCAAATGCTGGCTTCATGCGAAAGACATTCCAAGGTCCTTCTGGGCGGAGGGGATGTCTTGTGCTTCGTACGTCATCAATCGAATGTCGCTTAGCCCGATCAACATGAAGACTCCTTTTGAGATGTTGCTGAAGGAGAAGCCCAGTGTGGAAAACCTCCGGGTGTTTGGATCAACTTGCTACGTGCATGTCCCGATGCTTCAAGGACCAAGCTGGATGCAAAGACAAGAAAACTTGTCTTTGTTGGCTATGATGAGCGGAAGAAGGGATGGAAATGCATGAACCCTGCGATAAAGAAGTTCGTTGTGTCAAGAGATGTTGTCTTTGACGAGCTGACGTCGTATGGAGGTGGCTCAGTTGAGCTAACCAGAACCAAGGTTGATGAAAACAGAAGGTGGCTGCTGAAGGTCTAGAAGAGGAGCTTGTTGTTTCACCAGCAGCTCATGTTGCTTCAAGTTCTGGTGCTGAGACTTCTTGCTTAGGAAGCAGGGGGAGCATTGCTCAAAGCTTGCCTGAAGGTGGTGTTGAGCCTGAAGAAGCAACAGAGGTAGTGAGCAAGGAGCAGACCTTGCGAAGGTCGAAGAGGACTATCAAGCCACTTGCTCGGTATTATGATGGGAATGCAATTAGTTTTGTCTCCTGCTTATTTGCAAGTACTCTGGATGAGCGAGAGCCTGCAAACTTCAATGAGGCCACTGGAGTCAAGGGGTGGGATGATGCCTTGAAGGAAGAGATTGTTGCTCTCAAGAAGAATGAAACCTGTGATCTTGTGCCCAAGGTTGATGGCATTACTCCAGTGACTTGCAAGTGGGTGTATAAGTTGAAAAAGAAGGCTGATGGGAGCATTAATAGATACAAAGCTAGCCTGGTCGCTCGAGGATTCTCACAGCAGTATGGAGAAGACTATGAGGAGACATTTAGTCCGGTTGCAAAGATGACTTCAGTTAGAGTGGTGATCGCATTGGCTGCTTGCAAGGATGTAGGATGTGACAGCTCGATGTGAAGAATGTTTTTTCTTTACGAGAGATTGACAAGGACATTTTCATGGATCAACCACTTGGGTTTGTTTCTGAAGTTAATTCAGACTATGTCTGCAAGCTCAGGAAGGCTCTCTACGGGTTGAAGCAAGCTCATAGAGCTTGGTATGTGAAGATAGCAGAGTATTTGCAATTCTGCGGTTATCTTGCTTCCAACTCAGATTCTAGCTTGTTTGTCAAGAAGAAGGGGAGCTTCAAGTCTTGGTCCTGCTGTATGTGGATGACATGATTGTCACAAGGAATTCAGAGGTGGAAGTAGCAAGGCTCAGAGCTGAGCTTGCTATACGCTTCGAGATGAAAGACTTGTAAAAGCTTCATCACTTTCTCGATCTTGAAGTGGAGAGAAGGAGTACAGAATTCTCATTTACTAGAAGGATATGCTGATCGTATTGTAAGACGATTTGGTATGGGCGAAGGGAAGAGTTGCTCTACTCCACTGGATCATGGGTTGAAGCTTCGACGAGATGAAGGAAGAATTCTTCCTGATCCCTTGGTGTTCAGGGCTCTTGTAGGGAGCTTAATCTACCTGACGATTACAAGACCATACATTGCTTATGTTGTTGGCCGAGTAAGTCGGTTTTATGGCTGAACCAAAGAAGTCTCATCTGGTGGCGGCAAAGAACATTCTGAAGTATGTCAAGTCAACTTCTGATATGAGACTCCTCTATAGTAGAGATGCGAACTTTGCTTTGCTCGGATACACGGATGCTGACTATGGTGGTGACTCGGATGATAAGAGGTCAACTTCGGGTTATGTGTTCACTTGTGGATCAGCGTGCATTTCGTGTGTAGCAAGAAGCAGGACTCAGTGTCCGTGTCTACTACAGAATGTTGAGTATAAGGCTTCGGACTTGTAGAGGATGTTCATGAAGGAAGTGCAATGGGCCTACTTTACTCCTGGGTGACAATGAGAGTGCTCTCAAACTGGTAAACGATCCAGTGTCAACGCAACGACCC